>JAHDVE020003125.1:0-123533 GCA_022606495.2 Halesus radiatus | reverse complement strand
TGTTCGTGTATTGTTTTCAATTCGTAATCAATTTACTCGTACAAACATGTAAATTAACCGAGTAATTTATTAATGAGAAATGTGATGTTAACTATAATCTTCGGGTTTGAAGAAAAATATGAAAACGAAAACCTTTTCCGAAATATTTTAGAAACGCTGATGGAGGGCCGTTAGTATAAAATATTACAATATCTGTATGTAGCAACCTTGGAGTAATAATTGTTACTCTAAGGTAGCAACAGTACAACAATTCTAGAAATACAATCGGGGACTAAAGAGATTAGCGAGATGTCATAATATCTGTTCTCTCTTTTACTCGTTACTAGCGGCCCTAGCGCTGAGTTGTCAGATCTCAGTGTTAAGTGAGATGTGAATCTGCTCAGTTGTGTTTGTTTTTGTTCTTGATAAGTGTGTTTACTGTGCTCCCTACGTTGGTTTAAAATGGATCAAGAAACAACAAGAATGCAAGACGCTAAAAGCACAATTGAAAAAGTCGTAGACGAGTACATTACAGAGCAAGGCTATAAAACACCCAAGGTTTCATTTGCCGCTACAGCGAGGAATTTCAGCAGCGTTGCCAAGCGTATCACCATTGAGGGAATCAAAGATGGCCGCAAAGTTACAAAGTTCCTGTTTGTCAAAACTCTAACAGACTCGGAGACCAGAAATGAAAGATTGAAACTATCAACTAAATTTGTACGCGAGACGACTATGTACAAGACCGTATTCAAAGAATTTGAAGAATTACAGAGAGAGTTGCCCAACTATGAAAAGTTTCCGTTTATTAATTGTGTAAAGTTTGAAACTAACTTTTTGATACTTGAAGACTTGATGAAAAGGGATTACGAAGATGTGAGTTATAATAGAAATACTCTGGATGTAGATCTCATCTCCATGATGGTCCAAGAGTTGGCCAAGTTCCACGCCTTCTCCTTTGCGCTGAAACAGAAAAAACCTGAAATCTTTGAAGAGCTAACAGAAGAACTTGATGATATATTTATAGCTCCCCATAGAGTCAAGCTTGTATTTGAAAGAAGTTTGCAATTCGCAGTTGATGCGATGACAAATGATGAAGTGAAGGCAAAATTGATTAAAAATGGTACAAACATTCTAGAAAATGCAATGCAACAGTCTTCTCCTCCAAAATACGGCGTTATTTGTCATGGCGATTACACCCTACGAAATGTTTTGTTCAAATATGATGAGGTTAGTTCTTTTTTGTTCTTTGTAAATTTAAGTTTTTTTTTTCTTATTGGTAAAATCGGACTTGGTAACTTTATATTTGACTAATCGTGGTCTTCATTACCATTCCAGGTAAGAAAACCAACTGCAATGGTCATGATAGACTTCCAACTGTGTCATTACTCTTCGCCTGTGAGGGACATCTTCTTCCTGGTGGCTTCTTCGATGTCAACTAAACTACGAGATCTACATTATGGCAATCTTCTGGAACTGTACTACGACTCTCTTTCAAAATTTCTGGAACTTCTGCAGTGTGACGTGAACCATTGCTATCCCAAGAAAGAATTTGAGAAGGATTTCAAATATCATTTTCCATCAGCGTTTTCCAAAAGTTTGGTTGTTATAAGAGTCTTATGCAGCCCAGATAAAAGCGACGAAGATTTGGATAAGATGTACGAGGGTCCCAGGGGAGGAGGCTCTATCTTCGACTATAATTGCGGGGATGCAGAAAAGGAATACAAGGAAAGAATCAACGGATTGATGAATCATTACGTCAGTTTAAATTTAATTTAAAATAAAATATTAAGATTATACATAACAAGAGGAAAGTCAAATAATAAAACACACGATAAATAATGTTTCAGTTTAAATAATAAATAAATACAATAAAATCAGCTCTAAGATATCAAAAATAATATCCATGTTCACTGAATAAATAGTTCTGTTTAAATAATATTAACACTTTAAACATTTTCATGCAATTTCATCCAAAACTCGTATCGTTCATTGTCTGGGTCCTTTCCTAGTTTGAGGTCGAAGTCAATTTGAAGGAAATTGCATTCCTCTTTAGTAACAGGTTTCCAAATTATTGGAAGTTGTTCATCAACGGCGGGAGTGGGGTTTCTGGAAAGGAAAGCTAGTTATAATATGTTATGGTGCTGACAAAATGCCATCAAATGACGATACCTAAAATAAAAAAAATAGTATTAGTCTGAATATAAAATCACTTTTTCGTAAAATTTTGTTATTTTTCAACATTGCATTTGCAGTTTTCAACCTATGTGCATAACTGAGGCACGCTCTGGTTCAAATACGTTCAAAATTTTAACAACATCGAAAATCCCCATGATAACGGGATTCCTGAAATCCTCAGAATTGAAAGTACTAGAAACTGTAAGTAAGAATAACGGTAGGAAATTCATCCAACCAAAATCAAAAATCATCCGGTTATATTCATCGGTGAAAATAGGGAAAATTTCTCGAAAAATATTACCTAAACATAGAACTCATCAAAATAAAATAAAAAGATAGACAGGATCAATTCTTTAAAAAATGCAAAAATAACGAGTTCACAAATGGTGGAGTGCAAAATAAAATAGTCAAACATTGCAACTACTTTATGGTAAAAGAGTTGAATGTTCACAATGAAAAAAGAAAACACGCAAGTGCTTACAAAAATAATAAACCTTTAGAACCGCAATTTTCTGACTGACGGACTGACCCAATATTTTAAAATAACAATGAAATAGAAAATACCCAGAAAAAAACACTACCTAAGTTCAGTGTTCATAGCATTCTAGATTAATCATAAATTTAAAGAATTCATTCAAGTTTAGATTGGGTGCGTTCTACTAAGATAATGCCATTATCATAGAAAATTAAAAAAAAAAAAAACTATAAATAATATTATCAATAAAGTAATGTAATGTTTCGGTTTGGATAAAAGCAGAAAGTACCCACACTTGTTTCATAACTTAATAACACCAAATCCAAAAATAACATTTACAGTAAATACAGTAAATAAACATTGTCTTTCTTATAATATTCCTTAACATAATAATATAATCAATCACAACAACACTATACCAACACCTCAGCACAGGTTCTCATAGAGAGGTATTGACGAAATACTACAATATTATTAATCACTTACAGTACATACCATTCCTGTTAGAGTGTGGCCCAGCGCCATAGCGCTGTAAGCTTTAGTTACGTAAATTGTGACGAAGCGCTATAGCGCTGCAATTTTCAGTGTGCTTTTTCTCGTCTTCGGGAGAGCACGTGCTCAATTTGACAGTGGTATATTGCGGTTGGTGAGTGTCTTGCTAACTGTATTTATTGTTTATCTTATTACAATAAATACACCCGAAAGTGAATCGATATTTTTTTATGTCGGAAGTTAGTTCTATTGCGGATAATGGTAATATATCAAATGACAGCGGCACTACGGACGACGAGGCCTTTGCTCCCATAAATGAAACTTCGGATTTATTTTCAAAAACAGAATTGTGAAGTGAAATAATCTTATATTTTTGTAATTTAAATATTTTTTTAGTTGTAAATATGTAGTATTTTTAATTGGAACTATCATTTTTTATAAAATTTCATTATTTACTTGTATAATTTCAAAAAAATCGTTAAAATTGATTGACATTTGTCCATGTTATTGCATTTTTATTGAATACCATACTTTTTTATTTAAAAACGGAGAATATCTGTATCGATTTATATACATACTTGCAAAATAAGCATAGCACTAAAACGGTTAAACTAGATAATATTAGACACAATCTATAATATAATACTAGGTGACACGTACTCGGCGTTGTTCCGGGTTATGAATGGTTTGGAATAAAATTTTGAGGTTGTGAATTCTAGTAAATTGAGTGTAACTTTAAGATGGAAATAATTGTTAAGAATTAATATTGTTATAACTACCCCTAGTCCTACCTTTACCCCTTTCACCACATCATTCTTTCAATATGGTTATCACCCTTTACAACTCTCATAAACATACTTCCCAAATACACAAACCCATCCACTTGCTTCAAGTATTCATAAGTTGCCCACAAATGTTTTTTTTTGTTGATAAAATTAGACTATGAATATATTGTTTGGAACTCGTAGAACAAAACAAAACAGGATCGAGCTTGAAATTTGAACTTTTTGTAACTGAAATCGAATTTTCCATTTTTGTTCCAATAGGAACGTACTGACGTTTCGTTTTTTTAAATATAAAATTAACCTTTTTCTCCCTCCAGTGACCTCAGAGGTCAAGTTAAAATATACCACATTGTTATCGTTAAAAAAAAAAACAACATTTTTTGTCTTTTTTTCAACCCCGTAACCGATTTCAGCGCTGAGATGCAGCAGTGGTATTGAAAAAAACATACTTTATATGTATATACTAGAAATTTATATATTAATGAAATGTTGATTAAATTTTAATTGAATTTATCTACGGAATAAATTAAATTAAATAAATAACATTGAAAAAATTATAAAAAGTAAGAAATATAAAAAAATATAATGAATGTAATATATCCGGTATATATAAAAAAGTAGAAAAATTAGCATTTCTGGAATTTCTCAGTTTTTTTTCTGTAAAAATTGCAAAAGAAAATAAAAAAAGTGGTTTAAATATTCCTTTTAGACGCAATAATAATATTGGAACAAGCCTAAAAACCTCAAAAAGTAAAATTCTAAACTTAATAATAGTGGCGTATATGAATTAAAATGTGTCCACGCTGACTAACGCTACCTATATCGGGCAGACGGGAAGGGCTTTCTGAACTAAATTCAAAGAACATATACGAGTTTATAATAATAAAAGCACTTTTTCAAAATTCGTGGAATATCTCTTAGTGAATAATCACGTCCCACTTGGCAACAACGCACCTCCTCACATGTAGAAAAAGGGGATTAAATTTACTTGAAAAAATTTGAAATTAATAAACGATCGAATGATCCTATAACATTAATTAATAAAGTAAGGAAAATTATTTATTCCCCACTTCTCCATATGCTCACACTACCAAAACAATATAACACATTTAAATAAATCAATTAAGAAAACATTGTCATTTAAATACGGGGAAAATACATTATACATATAAAAACCTCACAGAAGAGAGAATTTTAACGCCGAAACAGTTGTCACAATAATAAAAACTAAAATAGTTGCAGAACTTAAAAATAACATTATTAAATTGGATTTACTTCAAATTTTACTATTTAATAATTAATACTTTTACTTTATTTTATAAATTTAATAAACAAACGAACGTACCCATGCTTTGCAAAGTTGGTCCACATTTTTGTCATCCGTCTTAGTGCTTGCATAGCTTTGGTTCCTTCTTCAGCTTCATATCCAGATTTGAATATGTAAAAAATATCGTCCGCATGACAGGCACCTTTCTGCCCTGAAAACCCAAGACTAGCTCTCATCAAATTCAACTCTCCCTCGACTTCAAAACGATACAAAAACACCGGTTCAGGCGAGATCCCTCCAAAAGTTTTGGCAAATCTCAAAATATCCATTGAAAAATTATAGTCCGATTCCATGTTTAAAATGCTTGTAGTGGTTTCTTTGTTAACATCTTTTCCGTTAAAATAAAATTGTTTGATTTTATCAGCTATGATAAATTGCTGCTCCTTGGATACTTTCTCAGCTATCTTCCTAGGAACTTTTCTTGTAAAATCTACATTTAATGCATCTTTCTTTTTAATGGAATCTTTAACAGCAAATGCTCCTTCAAGATTATTGTAACCTACTATCAAAGGACGTTTCTGGAAAGAACCCTCTTGCATAATTTGGTCTGGAGGTGCTGGCATAAAACATTCCTGGCCTGGGAATTTCTTTTCAACATTTGGTACGTATCGTATGGGCAAACCACGAACGTGTTCCTCGCCAAGCTGAGTTTCCCTCGTAATAGAGGTTATTTGAGTCGCAGGAACACTTCGAAGGAACTTAAGTAACTCATCCGTATTATTAGTGTCTTTGCCGAGGTATTTGGCAAGTCTAAAAGCGCGTGCCTTGGGATCTACTGAGATTGACCACTCATTGAAAAAGGTTCCACTTTGGGCAATAAACTTGTGTCCCAGGCCTTGACTCATGGGGGAGACCATGTGAAGCGTGGCGCAGGATGCGCCAGCACTTTCACCAAAGATGGTGACATTATTCGGGTCTCCACCGAATTGTGAAATGTTTTCCTTCACCCATCTGAGTGCCAAAACTTGATCCTTCATTCCAGCATTTCCGGGAACTTCTTCCGTATCCAGGCAGAGAAATCCTAAAGCCTCTAGCCGATAATTTAAGGTGACAACAACAACTCCTTCCTCCACCAGGAACTCAGGTCCATGAAGAGCGGTATCTCCAGATCCGCAGAAAAAGGCTCCTCCGTGCAACCACACCATCACGGGTAGGGGTGGTCCCTTATTCTTGTGTGGGGAATACACGTTGAGAAACAGGCAATCTTCGCTTCCTTCCAGAAGACCCCCTGAGAACAGATCAAACTGTGGGCTGACTTCTCCATGCTCTTTGGCACTACGGACGCCATTCCACTTATCTGCAGCTAAGGGAGCCTAAAAATATATTCTTCATGAGAAACTTCAAAGTTCAGAATTTTGTGTAATTGCCTGAAGAATTGTATGACACACATGATAAAATCAAAAGATGATGTGCGAAATGCTTACCCTGAACCGAAGATCTCCAATCGGTGGCTTGGCATAAGGTATTCCCTTGAAACTGGCGTAAGTGTCACCTAACGGTAGATCCTCGATGGTTCCCTCGAGTTCACCCTGCTTCACCTGGACTCGGGCATTCGAGCTCTACAAAATTAATACATATTAAACATATTTTTGCCGACGACAGCCGCATTGCAAATATAAATTATTTATAATTGTCACAGGTTGCATTAAAGAAGATCGATATTCCTGTTCCAGTTACTTTTTCCCTGTAACTTTGCTGTCACTGAAACCATCAATACTATTCTTAGGAACCGGTTATTTTTGTTACCGGATTCATTTAGAATACATATCAAAAATTTTTAAAAAAATGCTACAAAACGTTTTGAATTTTTTTGAGTAACGGATTCTTTATTCTCAGAATTTCTCTAAAATGCTTTTAAAATGATATCACATGCATGACTTTGCATATTGCGAAGCGGACAGAGACCATGATAAGTAACATAGGTTATAAATATTATTCAGGGCAAAGGAAAAGTTTTTCATCGTTAAGCAATTAACATTTAAAGAACTTTTTATTTTCTTAAACTTCATAGTGTTAGTGGAAATCCATTATTATAATTTATTTAAAACATTTAACTAACTCTCTTCCGCAATTTCCTATAAATCTCTATATATAAAAATTAATGTGTGTATGTTCTCGATTCTCGAAAATAGACGTTTGTTCTTATTAGTGTCGGGAAGGTTGAGAGAGTAGTTTGAATGAAATCCAATATGTAAAACGCTATAACGTTTTAAAATTAGTATGAAAAATATTGAACCCGCCATGTTGTATTGAGGTTAGCCCATAGATATATCACTCTGGTTAGCCGCAGATTACATATTCAAAAGAAGGTTTGTTTGGGTAGAATAATTTTCAAAATGGAAACCACGCGTAAGTACCTACTTAAGTTTTTTATTTAGATATATTTTGAAAAAATCAATGTTTGGAATAAAATGTTTCTCTGTTTAGAGATAGTAATAGTCCTCACATGGCATTACTTTAACTGTCAAATCAATTATGGCACCTAAACGACAAGCAAGAATTCACAACTTCATAACTTTATTCTAATTTTTTTTTTAAATCTCGAGCAAGGGCGGGTACACATCAGCTAGTATCTTATAAATAAATCTTTATTACACAGTTTATTATTAAAAAAAATATATTAAAAAAAGTTTAACAGTTTAAGCATTTTTTAATGATTAATATGGTTATGCTGTGCTATTATTTGTATGAGAGCCATTTTCATGTAATTACTATATTGAATAAACTTTTTTTAAATGTTTTTCGTAAAATTTGGCAACCCTATCTATCACTCCAATGTTGTAAAGATAAGTTTTTAAGTGACACTCGCCAGTTTTCTTCGAACTGTGGTAATTTGTACAGCAATATGTGAATGATGGTACACTTACACCGACACCGGCCCGGGACCGTCCTGGGAATATACAAACCGGGAGAATAGACAGCGCCGGCCGGGCCGGGCTGACGGCGGGAAGACGTATCGCTTTAAAAAAGCAACTGTCGAGCGCTGACAAAATTCTCATTCAAAACGATAAGGCGGCATTAACGTTATCAATAAGATTGTTAAAAAATATATAATAATAAATTATAACAATATGATAGGTAACGAAATAATTCAAAATTCTTTCAAAGGTCCACAATTATTTTTTTATCAGCGCGGACACATATTAATATGATCTCCTTTGAAGGTTACATTAATTTATTTGTCGCATTATTCATTCAGAGCGCACACCCGACTCGTACAGTAGCCAGACAATACTGCAGAAACCGGTCGGCAGCCGGTGCAAGAGTCATCTCGTTTAAATAACCGCCCGTTTGCCGCCCGACAAAACCGACGTGTCCTCCGTGCTTTGAGAAGTCGTGGCAATGGCCTAATTTACAAAACAGTGGTTTCTAGGTAAATATGCATATAAGCACTTTTTTTTATTATTAAGAAAAAAACCAAAACTAAGAACCTAAAACCTATTTTATATACAGTACGATATATAAATTAGACATAAAATAGGTTTTCAGGTTACTAGCTTGGGTTTTTTTCATAAATTAAAAAAAAAAACCTAACCTAAAAGCCATACAAAAACTTGAAACTTTCCAAGTTTTAAATGAATTAAAATGCGTGATTTGGTTTCTCCGGTGACTGAAATAGTTGTTCCCATTGTAATTAAACTAATAACAAGCGTTTTTTTATTAATTTTGTGAGTATTCAAAAATACGTGCTTAAATGCATATTTAATGAAATGTTTACACACATTACGTTTTATGAGGCATTCCGTCAACTTCCGAAAACATTTCTCTTGGTAGAGTTGGGAAACGGCGCGAAGTGAATACATTCCTAACCTCTTTTCATACAGAACACAGAGGGAAAAAAGTTAATAAGATAAACGCACATAAATTGATTATTTTCAATAGGCAAACACATTTATTATTGAATAACACCAATGTCACAACTTAAACTAACGGTTGGGCGGTAATATTTCTATAAATAGTGGGTTTTTATCGTAAGATTGAGCCAAACATTGACAGCTGACAGTTACGCGATGTGAACTTTGTCCGGGCGTTATTTCGTACTGCTGCGCAACCATCTGCGCATGAATGAGGATTACACTGACGTTTGCTTCGTGTCATAAAGGCGCGCAGGTTTTAGAGCGGTAAAACACGTAGGTACTTAGAAGAAGTAATAAAATGTATAACTTCTATGACGAAAATAGTAAAAAAAAAAAAACAAAATAATAAAACATGTAAAATAAACACTTACCTTGTCATCAATTTTACTATGTTATAATAATAAAATGTTCATTTTGTTGAGGTTACACGATACTGTTGACTCGTAAATATCTTTTGAATCTTTCCCTTTTGATTTTTTGTTTTTGCTTTTATTTATTTATTTTAGACAAGCAGGACATTTGCAAAACATTTGTATTACAAAAATTTTTAAAAATCAATATAAATGTCCCTAGAATAATGTGTCTGCAGCATTCTTATTAAATTAATTAAAATAATAATTAAACACGTAAATATAAAATTATTTTAACTAAATTTACATATTACTTACACCACGGATGCAACAGTAAACAAGGGATTTTTAAAAAATGGACTCGCCCAACAATGACATTAAAACTAAGCATTTTATTATTTGAAATTGATATACAAAATGTTAATATACAAACCCAACTGATCATCCAATGGATGTGCATAAGTTGTTTGAAATATTGCTTTATGAATCATAGTTTACTACGCAGTAGAGTTTTAATTTGATCAGTTGTTTAAAAATATAGAAAGGATACAAAAAACAATAAAATTAATTACTACTGTTTATTTCACTAAGATGAATTAAAAACACTAAACAATAGATAATAAATTGGTACCTAATCACAAAACTACACACAATAAATAAAAATATCGAAAAATTGGGGACATTATTATACAAAACAAATCGACAAACAATAATAAATAACGATTTAAAAAATAAAACCAATAAAAAAACGATTTTCTGGGTCTCGTAGGTACATAATATTATGTTCTCGAGTGACAGTGGTTTAATATATAGATCATACAAAATTCTTTGTAAAACAGCTAATGTAATTGTTTATCCATAGAACTATAATTATTATGTGACATAGTTTAAAAACACACCAATGAATACACTTTGTTTACTACCCGGCTTGTTTACTACTCATTTTACATTTCTTCCCTTCAGGTAGGCAGTGTGTAGTTTTTCAAGTTCTGATACGAATAATTGTACATTGAATATTTGAAAATGATTACTTTATTAGCATCTTCTGGTAACTGTTATGGCCAACTGAAGCAGTGAGTGTACAAGTATCTTACTAAATACATGGAAATAATACATTTTGTTATGAAAAATTACCCTTTATAATTTCTCCGTATGGTTAATTTTGTGTATTCATTCAAGTGCAGGTACAGCTTTTCTGCCTTTATGGGTTGTACGCCACTGCTTCCCTTATATTCCACTTAAAGAATTGATGCTTGCAAGAAAGAAAAAAAGTTGAATCCAATCATTTAGATCTCTCATTTTGTTGTTAAACAATTTGAAAAAAATACTGAAAATAGTTGTGATAATTTCACGACGACTCTTAGAGATTTTCTTGCTAAATAGTTCAGCTGTTCAGTTGCCATCACCTGTCTGTACAGTAATGTCAATATTTCTATAAACTACTCTTAACCTTTTTATTATTATACACTGAATCTACAATACTCATCCACAATTCGAATCTCTCCCTGTCAGGATCCTGTCCGGGGGTTAATTTGTCTATGCAGATGTCCAGGAAATTAATCCTCGTCTTCGTAACTGGTTCCCAAGTGATTTGTATCAATTCATCCCTTTTCGGAGTAGGATTACTGAAAAAAAAAACAAATTTGTATAAGATTTCTCAGAAACGTATTTTTATAAACATCTTCAAATAAAAAAAGAGCTATCGGAGAACTAAGCTTGTTTTTAATTAATTAAATACTAGCTTTACTACCGGGATTTATTTATAAAAAAAAAAACATCAACCAATTTGATGTGTTGTATTCCGTATTGACAGTTTAAAGGATATTAAATTATTTTTTTTGGGTTAACGTAGAGAACTGAACGCTGCGTCTACCTAGAAAATCCAAACAGAAAAGGCTGTACACATTTAATTACGCCAGAGTTCATCATACAATTTTTCTGCTTAATATTTAAAATTCAGTTTTTTTTTGTTTTTGTTTAATATGTCTTACCTATATTTCGCAAAATTGGTCCACATTCTAACCATTTTCTTCACGGTCCTCCACTCCTTCGAACCCTCCTCAATCTCTACAAATGTTTTGAAGAGGTAAAACAAGTCATCTGCATGACAAGCCCCCTCGTACTCAGTCAGGCCCATATTGTGTTTGAAAATATTTAATTCGCTAACAGCCGAAAATCTGTATAAATAAACTGGGTGTGTGAAGCGAAGACTCAACTTTTGAGCAAACTCCATGATTCCAATAAAAAAATTATAATCTGTTTCCAAAGTAACAATCTCTGGAATCGTTTCAGTACTCATTTCTCTATCTCCAAAATAAAATTGCTTTACTCTATCTGTTATTTCTTTTAGTTGTTCTTCTGTCACTCGTTCAACAATATGGTTATGAACTTTTCTTTCAAAATTGGCGTTGATTCCTTTCGCTTTTTTTAGCGTATCTTTCATATTAACTAAACCTTCTTTGCTTGTGTAGCCAACAAGTGTTGGAATGTTAATGCAATGTCCTTCTTCGAGCAATTGATTTCCTAGTTTGGGTAGAAAGCATTCCTGACCTTTGAAAATCTTTTCAACAGTCGGACCAAAATGCATTGGATAACCTCTATTTTTTTCTTCTTGCGACATGGTAATTCGAGTAACTTTTGTCAGTTTTTGAGCAGGTACGCTCTGCAAGAACTCGATCAATTCGTTTTCATCTTGAGTTTCTTTTCCTAGTACTTTTGCAAGCGTAAATGCGCGCTGCCTAGATTTGCCGCAAACAGCCCATTCATTTAAAAAGCAACCGCTTTGAGCAATCAGTTTATTAAAAAGTCCTTTACTCATTGGTGAGATCATGTGATATGTGGCTGAAGCGGCTCCAGCGCTTTCTCCAAATAAGGTAATGTTGTTAGGATCTCCTCCAAACTGAGCGATGTTTTGTTTAACCCATTTGAGGGCAGCCACTTGATCCTTCATCCCGGCGTTGCCTGGGAAATCCGGAGTATCCAAACAAAGGAAACCTAGAACCTCCAATCTGTAGTTGACCGTGACTAAGATAACATTTTCTTCCATGAAGTGGTCTGGGCCGTAGATTTCGGAGTCTCCGGAGCCTGAATAGAAACCCCCTCCATGAAGCCAGACCATGACGGGGAGGGGGCCTTTTAAATTGGGTGTGTAAACGTTCAGGAAGAGACAGTCTTCATCGCCATCTATCATAACTCCTGAAGCCATTTCCACTTGGGGGCAGACTCCTCCATGTTCGGTGGCATCACGAATGCCTGACCAATTTTCTGGTGGAATGGGAGCCTTAAAATAGAAATCATTATAGTTATTTTTATTACAAAAGTGTACGATATCGCTCCCCACAAGAGACCCAGAGTGGCGGTGTTGACTTTTAGAGGGTTTTAAGGGGGTTAAAGGGGGGTATAAAGGTCAATACGGCAGTGATAACGGTAATAAGATGTTGATGAAATTTCGTCCACGAAAATATTTATCAATACCTATATTTCCACGTAACTTTAACGTAACGAAGAAAAACAAAAACGCATCGCCGCAATAATAATAACATGAACCATTCTTATGTATATTATCATTTTTAATGGAGTTTTATGTACCACGGAAACGTCCAAAACATTTAATATTATATTATGTTCGGTAGAAGACAAATCTTACGAAACGCATTATTTAAATTTAAAATGCTGTAAATTAAATGAAAAGACACTTTGTTTCAATCCACTGTTATTTTTGTATAAATACGTCGACTATTTTCGATTCGACTGAATCTTCTTTAAATGTATATAGTATAAATATATTAGTATATTTTAAGTTCTGAAGATGATTAAGTCGAATCGAAACTGGTCGACGTGTTTATACAAAAATAACAGTGGATTCAAACAAATTGACTTTTCTCATAATTCATCATGTCAATGCACAATGTGTTTGCTAACGGGGAAAACCTAAAAATGCTTTGTTTATTTATTTTTAAATGTTTTAAAAATTCTGGCAAGGGCAGAAAGGCGTTTTCAATACATTTTTTATTTAAATAAAAAAAACTTGATTGCTTTTCCTGGAGAGGGTAGGAGTGTTAAAAATGATCACTGCAAAGATACGGTGAGCCAATTATATTTGAAAAACATTGATTTCGAGAAAAAATATTTTTGACATTTTTAAATCCTTTCGTTTTCGAAAATATGTTTAAAAATACATAGGTTTTCGTTACATATTCGCGTCCACTGTAATCAAGCAACAATCTAGCGATAATAAAATATGTTGAATGTGATAAGGTCTAACCTTAAACCGCTGTTTGCCAACGGGTGGCGCCGCATAAGGAATTCCTTTGAAACTAGCGAAAGTATTTCCAGAAGTCAATTTCTCCACTTTTCCCAGCAGCTCCCCCTGCCTCACTACAATGCGAGTCATCGCACTCTGGAATTAAAAAAAAACACTCTGTTATTTGTCCTATTTATTACCGCCATCGCAGTTCTTAGAAAACTGTACTTAAAAATCTTTAAAATTCCTTTTTTTGTTTGTTTTTGATTTACAATAAATTTTAAAAAATAAATTAAATGGAGTTCTACGAATTAAACACAAAAACAATTAATATACAATCCCCTTTAAAAAAAACCTCCAATGCAACGAATAAAGTTCAAAGGTATCTGTCTAACAAAAGTATATATGATTTTACTTAAATTTTATTTTTCACTATTTTTACAGCATCATTTTAGAAAACGTGACTTGTTTGGTACTTTTGAATTTATTCAAAATATTACTTTATATGTCAATGTGGTTTCAAAAATGATTTTTGATGGTCAAAAATAAAAGTGAAATATAGTTCAAAAGTTTTTTTTATTTTTTATTTTTTATTATTTAATCATTATAATGGAATTCCACCATGTATTAACAGTTTCAAAAATAGAAATATTAATCCTAGACTTGTAGAAAAAGTCGATAGATGTCGCATATAAAAAAAAATCGTATAGGTATATTCGAGATACTATCTAGGTTGCAAATAAATTCCGGTAGAATCTTGCAGTCAATATAGAAAAATAGCAACCAAAAATATATGGGAATTAATTAAAGACGATAACTAGCAGTTTTTTTAAATGATATCAATTGAAATAATCGATATTAATAAGGCGGCATTAGCTAAATTGGTTAGAACGCTGGTCCCGGATAGACGAGAGGTCCCGGGGTCGAGTCCAGAATGAAACCGATACCTTTTTTTTAATTTTCTGTATATTTTCGGTTTCGTATTTTCATTTGAGATTTATTAATGTTTTCTTCAATGATTAAAAAATAAATTAAATACAACTGGCATTAAAAAAAACATACACAATGTTTATGTAAAAGTTAGAAGATATTGAAAAATTACAATAACATTAAAGGGAGGTTTGACTGTTGTGAAACAACTTTTCAGTATTCACAGGAATGTTATGTGTCCCGATTGGGATGTCAGGATGACTACCCGAAAGCAACTGAAATACCGGCCCCGAAGCGCCCCGGAGACGGTCAATATCAATTGTTAATATTTACGTAAATTCATTTAATATTTACGTAAAATATTACTGGCTACAATTTTATTAACAAATGAAAAAATATGTAATGAACTTTAAAAAAAAACATTAATTTACGTCATTGATGCGTCCAATTGATAACTTACAGAGCGGGGATAAGATATCTAATTTAAATGAGCGCATTGACAAGTTCCATTAACAATTGATATTGACCTCTTCTGCACCGAAATATCCATCAGAAACACAAAACTTGTATCCGTTAAACGGCGATGTATCCGATCGGCAATGTCAAAATGCATTTCTTTGAATATTGGTAACTATTCTGGGGAAACTAATCATGATAGATACATACAATTTATATAAACATATTAACACATATTATCTGGTAAGACGGTATAATTTACAAAAATACAGTTTTGCAAAAAACAAGTGAGTTATTACGAAAATAGACTAAGGCGGGCCGGGCGCATACTCGTATTTACCCTCGGCACACTACAGAAGTAAGAGTATTAGATCACAAGCGCTCGGCGCGCCTACGAGGAAGTTGCAATTTCATCCTAGCAAAACGGGAGCTGCATTTCTACTTACTACATGTGTATCCAAACACTAGGTATTGTATTTGATGACTACAATTAATGAACCATTTGATACGGGCTTCTTACCCTTTCAAATTGGTAAATGGTAAACAAATAAATAAGCATGAGTAAATATTGTTAACAAACAATCGCGAACTTAAATTGTCACTAACCTTCAGAAGCAATTTAAAAACGTAACAGTTTTATTTATATTTACTAAACTGATTGTTAAGAAAATCTTATCATTGTTATCCTTATCAGAGAAATAAACTGTTTAAAAAAACGTTTATCAAAAACAACTGCTACACTGACGTCCAAACATCTGCGGTGAGAAGAACTTGTTATACGAAACGAACAGCGCTATCTAGCGACCGCATCATAAAACTATCCGCACCGCACTAACATTGTTTATTCGTTGAAGTTTTGTTTTGTCCCGTTTATTATTAAATATTTCACCGTGAAACTATGGTATTTAATGAATTATGCAGTGAAATAAGTATGCACATAAATTATGATGGCTCACCTGCGGTCGGAGTTTTCTTTACTGTCAAAACAACGTGCACATTCCGAGGCAGACTTTGAGAGTTTGACAGATAAAGCGAAGTTTCTAACCTATAAACGCTTGACGCCCGCACTGACATTACTGGCCGTCGGCCGATACACGATTCCGATACGAATATTGGAGTCAGTACAAAGTCTAAAACATTCTATAAAACGCACGAGACAACATCGTTCCGTCCTTTTTTCCTGTATCCTTCACTCGATGTTATGTTTAGTACTTGCGGAAGAAAAGTGTGATTATCAAATAATGTGACATAGAATTCCGCAGGCGCTTGTTTTATGATTGTGGGATTATGCACTAATGTTCTTACTATATATAATGCTAGAGTTGAAAGGAGGAATTATATTTAGGGTAATTTGTTTCCAGTTGGGACTGGTTTAGGAAAATAATTTCAGGTTCATAAAAATAAATAAAAATATTTGCATACGCGGAGGTCCAAAAAAAATACACTTCGTTTTTTAGATTTCTTTATATAAAAACGCGTAAATATTGAAGAAGAATTGACGCCATGTTTAGTGTTAGTATGAAATGACGTTTATCAAAAGTGCTAACTGAATAAAATGGATATTTAAAATGCAGTTTTTTTTTAAGAATGAAATAACCCGAAGTAAAACCTATTCTTTTATTACCCCATATGCAAATATTTTTTTATTTATTTTTATGAATTTGGAAGAATTCTTCAGCAAGAGTTTTTCAACTGAGTCCCATCTGGAAAACATTAACATATATAGTACTTAGTAAACTTTCATTATTATTTTTGTACATGTTGCTGGGAAACTGGTGGTAGGTACAGAAAACTATAGATTCTAAACATTTTTAAAAATTATAATATACTGACAAGCATCTGCCTACTTTTTTTTTTAATTTGTGGACCTAGAAACAGTAACAACATAATATATCGATGTATATATTTGTTTACGACAGTGAAATTGTGTCCAAATACTACAAGCATGCATTAATTCTATTTAAAAAAATTAAATTAAAAAACACCTAACTAAATCTCTAACCTCGAGTGTTTGAAGTAAATCAGTAGTCGATCAAATTCGAATGATTTGAAATTATTAGTTAATAAATAAATATTTTGAAAACATGACTAGTTGAAAGAAACTATTTGTATTAAATAATTAGGAAATATTATTTTATGTTAGATTTACTGCTGTCATTTATGTTTTGTGGATTTTTTTTTTTTGAGTAACATTCTTACGAAATATTTATGTTGTAAGTTTGTTACATATATTTTGATTGTATAGATATATATGTATATATATTTTGTAACTTAACCTTATCAGTAAATTTAGTATAAGATTTTGATTAACAAGCTCCCCGTTAGACAAATTACTAAAAAGTAGTTTATCGGGACTTTTTGCTCATATTTTGTAAGATGTCTTAAATTAATAATAATAATAATAATAAAATAATTAATTTAATTTAAAAAATTGTATATATTAATTATACACAAATGCGGTTCACGCCATAATAGACCCTATTGCAGAGCGAGAAGTGGGAGAACGCGAGTCCAAATCGAACTATTTGTAAAATAACGCCGCCGGTAAAAATCTATGTACCTAAATGAACATAATACATTAATGCAAGATGTAAGTATTGTATGGAAAATAAATAAGATTCACTTGAAGACATTTTTAGCGATCGAGTAGATTATTGAGTTATACATAATAATATCGTCGTAGTCTGATGGAAATACTTACTTTGTTTAGTACAGAAAACATTACACGGAATTAAAAAGTTGATCTTGAAATTTTTTCCTATTCTAGGACATTTTATATTTTACAGGCGTCCCCTCTAGAAAGAAAGACATGTTTTAACTGAGTTTGTATAGTCGTTTTCAGGGTTATGATTTCTGTGTGTTGGGGATTGAGCATAACATGTATTTATAACATCATTTACACAGTGGAATCCGGTAGATAGAAAAACGATTACACGTGTACAATGAATCCTAATTATCATTTAATGAGTTGACAATTCAATAAATATTTAATACGTCAGCAATAATCCAAAGTAATTAATCACACTGTTGTCAGTAAAAAAATCAAATTTTATCTGCCATGACGGCCTACAGAGAGTCTCTCACAAATCTATATTGATGGATAGACGTACCTATATTTTATTCTGTTTACCGGTTATGATCATCATGTATGGTTTATCGTCGCATCTTTACCCTCTCTCACCCGAGTACAATGGTTTAAAAACATTTTTGAGTTTGTGTACCAGACTTTTCAATCCAAGGAAACCTCAGAAAGGAAATTTAAAGAATGTTTCATGAGATATTCAATGGTTTTAATTAAAATATATATATGAAAAAAGCTAGTATTGACATAGTATGATAATAAAATGTATCTAGAAACAGTGTAAAATTAATTATAACAGGATATGAAGAATAGTACAGAAAAAATACAATTAGGTTTACCAGATAATTTGAGTATGGTATAATAATTAATATAGAATAATAGTTAAGTTCAAAGAGATAACAATAAAGAGTAGAGAGTAATCGTTTCCGTATACCAAATAATTTGAGTATAGTATAATAGTTAAGTACTTATGAAGAGATGAGAAAAACAAATATTATAGAGTAAACAATTATGTACACGTGTTTGATAGGTACGGGTTGGTGCTATGAGAAGAAAAATTCGTTTAAAATCGAGTACTAAAAATAAGATTATATTATTGAGTAATATTGATAATATTGAGTTACGTATCACTCAGCTTTATGAGCCTTCTACGTTATTTAAAAGTATATAAGTATATATTTTTAATTTAATACTATTAGCATGAAAGTAAACACTTAAAAAAATTAACTGGAGTTTTGCGAAATGAACATAATAACAATTAATACATACATATATACATCTTATTCCCCTTGTCCTATTCGGGTCGGGGACCCTGGCGTCCCTGTCCTGCACTACGTCAGCGGTCTCAGTCCATAGCTGGCCCAGCCTCTCCTCGCACACCCTATGGAACAATTAATAAAAGTATGTATTTTACTCTGAAGTAGGGACGTTCCGAAATTGTTTGAGAAATACTGAAATTACCAAGTAATTGATTTAATTTTCTTCTATATTTTTCCCTACATTCGATAAAAAAATTAATAGCTGTGTTTGGCCATTAAAATTTATACACAGTAGTGAAACAATATTCTTTATAAGGATGGTTGTATAAGGAATATACAAACAACCACTATTTAATAGAATCAGAAATATTACTACAGAAGAAAAACTTTACTTAGATATTTTTAAGTTTAATATTGACTTGAAAGGGGTTTATTAACTGGTTGATCTTCCTAGAAAAAAAACAACCCCGCGTTTATTATGAAAAAGTCGCATTTACCCAATGTTCTTATCCAAAACCAGTAAAAAATGTTATTTTTCCATTATACAAGTATGAGTTTAATTCTCACCTTTATTGACCCAGTTCACAATAAGTTATTTAAATGACATAACTAACTAACTAACTAACCATCAAGCCGTTTCTCCGTAGGGGTAGGCAGAAAGGACGGACCGCCAAACAACTCGATCTTGGCATACACTTCTTGCTCCATTCACATTCACACATCGTCTCATACATTCTCTTCTATTCTTCCAACTTCTGACATAGCCCGACGCAAGTATTTGATTCACTGAATGGTGCCATGTCTTCCTCGGACATCCCGGCTTCTTCTTCCATTCACATTGGTGTTATATATTCTTCTTACACTCCTTTCTTCGTTCGTTTGCTCTACATGCCCAAACCATATAAGCGTCCCTTTTTTAATCTTACTCATTACGCTTACATCAGCCTTGCATTCTTTTTGAATCTCAATATTTTTCACAAGATCATACATGGTTTTACCGTACATTCGCCTCAGAGATCTCATTTGCACGGCATTCAGTTTACTTTCATCCTTCCTCTGACAATTTCATGCCTCACTGCCATACATCAAGGTTGGTATCAGAACTGTATCTGCTATACCATTTTAATTCTGCTTTGTGGTTTTCCTTTATCTATTAAAGTTTATTATTCTCCAGCACGTGTTCATTAAACAGTAACAAAATATTGAAAATATTAAATAAACCGCGGTTGTAAAATAATGTCGCCACATTTTTCATCGCCCAACAACTGTTTTCTGAGACCAATTCCAATGAAATTGACAACAACGCACCTTAGCATGACCCCGTTGACACACGCATTGTAAACTGAGAACAGGCACCGTTCAAAGTTTTCTTGTAACATTTAAAATTTGTTATTTAAATTGGGTTTACATTTATATGAGTTAATTATTCATTATTTAATTATTCGATTAATTACTTAGCTACTTTAATAAATTTTTGTTTCTTAATTTGTCTATACTTACATTATTGTGTTCCATCTTTAACATTTGTCTATACTTGACATAATTATGTTTTAGTATTCTGTATATTCTTGATTAAGAAAGCATCGCTTTCGAAACATATAATAATAATAATAATAATATTTGGACCATTTCTATAGCGCCGCTTTTGTGAGAAATCACCTCAGGGATATGATAGATATGTGTATGTTAACATAAGTGGGGAATACAAGTTATTTTTTTAATTAATTTATTTATATCAGTCTTTGGAACATACTTCCTCAATTGGATTGTATAGATCATGGCAGGTCGGTGGTTGAATTGACAAATGCGTGGGGTACCCACCCAGTAGTCATGTATTCAATTCCTCTGCTGATTAAGTCCTCGATCATTGGACAGCAACATATTACGCTTACAATGATGCTAGCAGGAGATTTTCAAATAATGTCAAGTTATTCATATTCTGGGAATGGTCTCTTCCTTTAAAAAAATTGTTTTCGAGTTTATTTTGCGTTTACTAACTGCTTTCAGTCTCTTGCTGTTGGATTAAGAAGCAATTCTCATAACTGTAGATAACCACTGGTTTTACTTTAGTGAATCCTACATATTATTATGTAGCAAAGGTTATTTTATATTTACTCATCGAAGAAGATAATATTAACTGAAACATTGTACAGAAAAAGATACAGAAAACAAAAGGAAACTGTCGCAGCCGAGACTGATGTCGCTCTGTACCAATTAAACTATAGAAACATAATTATTTTCCGTCATCTCAAGATTTATTAATATTCTCATCAATTAATTCCTATATTTTGACTGCTATCTTTTTGTATGATTGCAAAGTTCTACCCGAATAGATGAAAAACTTAGATAGAGTCTCGGATATATCTATCCAACTAAGACACTATCTAGGTTACAAATATATTTGAGCAGAACTTTCCAATCATACAAAAAGATATCAGCCGAAAATACGGGAATTATTTTAGGATAATATTAATATTAAAAATGCTTAAATTGAAATAATATGAGATCGATAAAGATGACGGACATTACATTGGTTTCAACAGTTCAAATGGTAGAGACGCCAGTCCCGGTGAGACCAGAGGATCTGGGTTCGAGTCCTAGACGCGACCGTTTCCTTTTTGTTTTCTGTGTATTTTTTCTATTTCACGTTCACTGAGATTTGTTAATATTATCATCGTCAATGATTACATGTTACAATGAATTTCATAAACTTAGTAAATGTATATATCGTCATTTCTACAAAGTGTGAAAAAAAAAAAATATAAAAAAAACTTCAATTAGTAGGACGGAAGCAATGCGCAAAGTATTCAAGTAGTTCATGAACAAAGAAATATTGCAATGGACTCCGTCACTCTTAATGAAGCAAAAAATGAGGATCGTTGAACAAAAAATTTCAGTTATTTTTAATTATTTGACACTGATGGAACTGCGAAAAAACGCGACGAAGAAAAAGCAATGATATTTCTGGCATTATAAAAAGATTTTGCCACTTGGAACCTGAGATGGCATTTCAAAGGCAGATTTAATAGGATATCTTGTGATATCAACTACCTTCGTTATTATAGTAGAATATCGACGAAGGTTTATTAAAGCGTTTAAGAATTATCGATTATTCAGCTTAGCAGAATGGTTGGTCTTTTGTTTATCTATTGAAACCTCTGTACTCAAAACTGAAAACGTCTCGTCACCGGCAATAGCACAGGTTTTATGATACATGCAGATTTAAGAGTAACCAGGGGGATTGTTTTATATTTAATTAATAAATAAGATAGTATAAACAATGCACGATGAAATATGAAACAGGTAGATTAACAGAAATTAAAAAAGGTGACGATTGCAACTGAGACTCGAAACCAGATCCTCTAGTCTTACCGGGACTGACATCTCTACCAATTGAGCTATTGAGATCAAATTATTTTTCGTCATTTTTATCGTACTCATAATTCCTTAATTGATTTCTAAATAGATAGATAACTTTGTTGTTTTATATGTCTTTTTCTGTTTCATACTTCATTGAGATTTGTTAATATTATGTTTTTCAATTATTAAATATTAAAATGAGGTTTATAAGACTAATTTTTTTTTCCAAAAAATTCCAAATTATTTTTATCATAATAGTAATAATTATAATAAATTTATTTATTCCTTTATGTGGGGAGGTTAGTGAGATCCCACACGTCCGATACAGAGTATAAATGCATAATATTTACAAGTAATAACATAAATTAAAATAGAAAAGTAAATAATAAAAAAGAGAGTAGTATACGAGGTGTGTTCAAAAGAAAAAGTGAATTTTGAATTTTCGCGGGCTGTGTACATTCGATTATCGTTTTTTTTGTTATGTTGGTACACATATGTTTATCATATGTTAGCATTATCAGCCATTTTGGATTAGTGGTTTGTTTTTGTCAACTGGAAAGGTTAGTCACGTTTTGTTTTTTCTTCGATTTTTTACTAAAAAACAATTTGTAAAAAATCGAAAAACATCGATTTTTTGGATAAAAAAAATCGATAGTCGAATTTTCTTTTGAACACACCTCGTATTTATTTATTTATTGGGCATCTGGGCTTTTACATGGATTTTAAAAAATAATATAAAGAACTATCAAAAATTACTATATAGAAACCATAAAGTAACGAACGATCTTTTTCAATTGTTTAACAGTGACATAAAGTAGAAAACCAAAACAATATTACAACACAAATCATTAAATGCTACATTATCCAAGCTACACTACATACTGTGGGATTCATCAAAATGCTGGTACAGATGACGCTTTACTGTATAAATGGAGTCAGCACATACATCAACAACGCCTCCAAACCTGTTGCCCAGATCATGTATTCTATCGGTTAATGAATGAGACTGATAGTTGGTTGTGTAAGTGTTACAGTTTGTCTTGTGATCCTCGTCGGCATATTTAATTTAATGGTGGTGAGGATGGCAGGGCTGTCAATTAGGTTGTTAATGATTTTATATAATACAACTAGGTCTGACATAACTCTCCTGTGAAATCAGATGCAATTCATTCGGACTTACATAATTAATATTTAATTGTAATTTTGAGTTTAAAATTTATATACCGATGAAATATGTGCTGAACCCATCCTATATTGTTAGAGTGTACTTTATACAAAGGGAACATATTAAAGAAATAATAAATGAACAATATATGTGTATGTACATACAAAAAGGAAACACCATCGATTTTGCACTTCCATCTCGTTATTGATTCATGAGATTGAAAATTGTTGGGGCGAATATTTTACTCCCATTTGCTTCGATAATCGAACCTGAAGTTTGATGGGATTCCGTTTTTGGGGTGACATTTTAAATTGTGCTAGAATCGCTTTTCAAGTGACCATTTTCTAAAATAATCGCGGAAATATCTAAAATGCATCTGTAGAAATTGTGCAAAAACTAGATAGACCTTGCTTAAATCTTTGTATTTAAAAGTAGGTCAAACATTAGCTCCGAGATCTTTCTGTATTTTATGTGATATTTTACATAGAAATCACAAAAAGTAAGGTTAAGCTATCCTTCAAGAAGATTTGTGAGTGGTAGGTATACTCAATATTGCCCTGGTGAAATTCTCTCATTCAAAATCGAAACATGGCTTTAGCCGTGCTTAATAAATAAATATTTTCAACCGACATATTTGCCATCTCCTCCCACTTCCCCCAGCCTCGCAACATACCGCAATTGGGGTTGATTCCAGATTCCCACTGGCTCTAAGGAGTTGATATTCTTGGGCGGTATTAACATAAATTATTTTATTTTTTTAGTACCTACCAACTTGGTATGTATGTATTATGTACATGCCAAACCTTAACAAATAAAAATATGTACAATATTAAAAAATAAACTATATTTTATGGTAACTTCACATTAACATCAATGTATCATTTCGTTAAAAAAATTTTTTTATTAATTTTTCATTCATTCACGAGTAATTTATTTTTTTACCATTCCCAACCACTCCTCACTTCATAAGTGTATGTCGGCTGCCAAACAATTATGTATCACGCTGTAAAAATGACATAAAAGTATTAAAAAAACGCCTTTTCACTGGCAATACGATTGCTTTATTTAAGTACCTGCCACGTAATCTAATAATGTCGTGACAACACGGTACACAGTACTCAAAGGTAGAATTTTGTTGGCCAAAGTAGGCGGTGCAGGGGTAAATGTGTCCACCTATTTCCTGCCATTATTCGTTGAAATAGATACAATACTTTTCCATAAATCTTTCGCCGTACGACAAATATTGCGTTAGAAATTATGTACCCTTAGACGGGGTTAAATTACTTCAGTTTTTTCTGTTGTTTTGAACCCCTTTTACGAGAAGAAATTTCTAGTGGGAGTTTTTATCGTTTGTAATTTTTCATCTTTTTTTTAATAATGCAGGAGTGAATCAATATTATTAAAATAATATTTGTACTTGGCTAACATTTTTTGTTTATTTTTTTTAGGCGAAAAGCAGTTCCTGGGATTGGTTTACTTTACATAGTTGGTAAATTTTAAGAAGTTTTGTAAAACCGTTGTAAAATTTAACTCAACAGAAATCATTATACCATATAGACAAAGCAAATAATTGTTGAATAGTAATACGTAATATTAACCATTCTAAGTTCTTTGACTTATCAGATTAGAAAAGATTATTAAAGACAACTTGTGCAGTAGAAATTTTAAAAGAATACTGTTCAACGCATTCTGCACATATATTATAAGTGTTGGTAGATTACACTTTATCCTAATGTCATAACGTAAAAGTTAGCTACAATAATGCATATCGCCAACTATTCTGTCTACAGAGATACTACAGCGCTACGGAAATGTTCCAGGAAGGACGAGTGCACTCTTTCAGGCCACTTCTTCACAACGTCATAAGAATCTTATGATGTAGAGTACGCCATTCCAAGAATACCATCATTATTGCTATGGCTGCCTGGGTGGAGTCTCCCTGGTGGCTCTCTGGAGACGGGAGACCGTGAAATATCCACCATATTGGTTTTCATTTTGTATCAATTAATATTTCACGTAAAATTTTATTATTATTTATTTATTTATTATTAAATTTAAATATAAAAACGAAAACATTAGCCACTCATCTCACTAGTACAATCCAGTGTTGAGATGAGCGGCTTTACAATTTAATAATAATCAGTAAATAGTAATAAGCATATAATAATACACATATAATGTAAAGTAAATATTAATAAGTAAATAGTAATAAGAATATAATAATAAAAATAGGTAAATAATAATAAGTAAATAAAATTGTGTAAATAGTAATAAGTACCTAATAATAAAAATAAAAATAGGTAAATAATAATATGTTAGTAAAATGATCTAAATACTAATAAGTAAATAATAATATGTACGTAAAAAAAATTATAATTAAGTAGCAATAAGTGAGTAGTAATAAGAAGTAAATAGTTATAAGTTAGAAATAATAAGTAAATAATAATGATAATATCGAGCATACACAAGGTTTCAACATAATTACAACCTAATGTAACATGGATAATGCGAAATCACCAGCTAACATAGACTTTTTGACCATTTTTTAAATAAATTTAGCGTATCTGTAGTTTTAATGTTGTCACTGAGCCTATTTCAAACAAAGGAGCTTTACAAGAAAAAACTCCTTGTCCATTCTTATATCGTTTTATGAGTTATTTTTGTAAGTTATGGAACGTATTGCATTGCACTACCCTTGCACGCCATCTGGAATAAAGTATTACTACTTTTATTGAATACAACAAAATTTGGTAACTCACTTCAACATGAGCTGCTTCTGTCAAATCACACATAAACCAAGTGAAGCATATGGAAGAAATGCTCCATGATCATTTTACTATTACGCCAAAAGAGAAATAAAATAGAAATTTACGGAATTTTATGTAGCGTAAATAAGACTGTGGGGGTGTAAAATCTTACGGTATCAAAACGTCTTTTTCAATAAAATAAATACAAATGTGATTATTAAGTGTGTGATATGATCGTGTAAATAACATAAGAGACAATCCGATATGCGTGTGTTGTGGGCGGGTCTGTGTGCCCAAACATTTATTTATTCCTTTTGGAATTTTGTTAAATTTAATATGTAGTTTTTTTAATACTAATAAGACAAAATCCAATTAAAATAACAAATAAAAGACTGTTACAATAGTTTGAGGTTAAATATCAAATTTAATCTGGAATGCATGGATATTTTCTAAAATTTTGAGGATTGAAGGAAGATTTTTAAAGTAAGTTATTCCTAGATAGAGGTGGGTATTCTGAGTATGCTTAGTGTCGAATTGTGGAATTTTAAAATTATTTTGATATCTTGCGGATATAATAAATTGTAAATTATTAATTTTTTCTTTAAAAATTAAAAAAAAGGGATATTTTTCAATTCATTTGGTCTATTAAATGGTTAGTATAGAAAGGAATTACGTTGGAAAAAAAATGATTTCTAAGATATTTCGTGTGGAAACAGATAAAGTGAACTTTTAAGATCCAAATCCTCAATGAGGAATTATGCTCATTTTTTTTACAGTTTGTCCACTCAGGAATCCTTGAGAGAAATAATTTCCCTCAAGGTATATGTCATCTTTGGGAATACTGTGTGGAGGGTCTTTCAGCGGATATGAAGGAGTAAATCCGGGTCTCGAAGAGACCCATGTTGTAAGAGGAAGGAAACACAGAGGCCGGCAAATCATTCCACAGACGAGCTGTTGAATACGAGAACGTGTCGGAGAAGCGATGCGTCCTCATGTGCAAATGTCAACCGTGTACAAAAGTTAAAATATGTTTTGTTAATTGTCACCTTCTGACTAAAATATCGATTTTGTTATTTTATTTTATGATAATTTTGTATTGTTTTCATAGTCAAAATAATTTTCGAATTTTTTAAAAGCCCGCCAAAACGCTAGCAGTTATATGTACCTCGATTTTGTATGTTAACAGTAAGGCCATTCCCACATGGGTCGGTATGAAATCAACAAATCCCATAATAAATAATTAGCAAGAATGAAAAATTAAACGTGACTGTTTTTAAAATAACTTGTATACTGCAGTGGTGATCCGTCCAAAGTCCACGCAGCGCTAAACCGCTCAAAATTGTTCGCATTATTAATGCACGTGGTCGACCGACCGTGAGAGAACGGTTTAAGTTCTGGAAAAGGCCGCCGACCAATCATAGAACGTTTAAGTCTCGAGTGGTTTTAATCGTTTTTAAAGGACGATTTATTAATTCTACGTATAATTAATTATATATAAAGAAATCAGCGATTGTTCAACACTTTTCACTCAACTTGTTTATTGAGGTGCATATTATGATGCATTATATGTATTACGAAATATCTCAAAAACATATTGCTGCCAAGCAAAAGCTTATTTATCAAGACATTACTCAGAATTGTTTTGCCATTTAGGTTTGATGACGTCTTTGAACGAGCTAAGCCCAGGTTAGAAAATATGTCCCCCCCCAGTTACATGTAAGAATATCTCTATCTCACTGTTCCATTGATTCGTTTTATGTTTTGTCTCCTTTATTTCGTATGTCTCACCCATATACGAGTATATATATGCTCACTCTATGTATTGTTGTATAGTTCTAAATTTTCCCCTGAAGAAGCTTAAGATAAGGGAAACCGTCTGTTGTTGATTTTAAAATAAATTAGTGGTTTAAAACAAAATGTTTGTTTTAATTAATAAATTTGTTAAACCACAAAGTAATTGCTTTATACGGAAACATAAAATAAAAAAAAACATTTCCTAATGTACGTAAATAATCGCTTTCACGAACGATACAAAATACATGCTCCGTTTGGTGTATGGAAAGAGCATATTTTATCAATTTTGTCGATACGTAAACCAACAGATTTGAATAGATTCTAATCGGTGGTCATAACAGCATAATATTATGTGCTGCCTTATCAACAAGTGGCTCGTATCGGAGTGATAATTTGTCGACGTTTGCCGTTGAAATTGATAGCTCGCATTATACTATCATTAGCATCGAAAAATCAATGACATTGGAGGGTCTGCCAGTACAGGCGATATTTTTTGATAAATATTGCACATATGTTGAAAATACTCAAAAGATGTAGGAATGAGTGTAGTCAGCCAGCATTGTCAGCATTGACCGTGTACCGTTTAGTTATATCGTGTCCTTCAATAGTTAATTGATCATGTACCATGTTTTGTCGACCAATTTTTTTTAAATATCTAAAAAACCAGCTGCCTTCATAATATTCATAGTTTTCGGATCGAATTTTAATGGGATAAGTTTATATTACTCTGGTCTGGAACCCCAAAATACCTGAAGAAATCCTTGACTTTGTGCAGATAACGGGCGGTCCGTTTGATAGATTCTTGCAATCTTTAGAGCGCAGGCGTCAAGTGGGAATGCTGTCCTTGTTTTACCGGTATTTAAATAGAAGATTACCTGAAGATCTGGCGTCATTGATCTCTTTGATAGCAATGCCAGTGACAGTCGAGAAAGACGCCTCCAATATTTGTACATTGCTGACATTTGTCACATGAGAACAGGTCGTTTGTACAACTCGTTCTTGAGTTCATAAGTAGAAGAAATTAAACATTTATATCTGAAAACTACCTTAAGGCGATGCAATGCGAAGTAATACAAAATCATGAGTTTTTGGTTTGAAAATTTGAAGGTTTAGAAATATCACAGATGATTTAATTAAATATTGCAAGTAAAACGCAACCTGTCCTTTTTTTGGCAATTTTTGGGGTTTTTTTTTTAAAATATTTAAAGTACAAAATGTCCTACTCACGAATATTTTTTCGGATATTGAATTTCAGCCTTTTCGCCACCTGCATAAGGAGTGCATGATTTCGTGCGAATTTTAAGAAATGTATCCCCTTAAAGTTGGAATTTAAAGAAATAGTTATTTATCCGTTTACTTGCACTTCCATGTAGTCAATCACCCCTCGATGTTTCTCCACTTTAACCCCGGACACCTTGTATTTAAATAATTTGTGTTCTAATAAATGTACCTATTTGTATTTTGCTAAATTCATTACATTTAAGGGGAGCGACTGCGTTGCCTGTTTCATACATAACTTAATTTTGGATTCGAGTCCAAAATACCCATCCAAACTGAATAATATATATATATATATATATATATATATATATATATTTATATATTTAATTAAAGCTTTAGTAAATATCTAGTATGTATGAGAAGTATTTTATTTTCGATTATAAATACATGTTGTGAAAAAAATCAATTTTCATCATTTTAGAGGCAACCTTGAAAATTATTTGCGGGTTTATCATATTTAATTTTTTTTTATCATATTTGCTATAAAAATATGATTACGTAAATAAAAATACAAAAATAAAACATTTAAAAAAAAGGTTTTTCAGGTCGATATTTTAAATTGTGTACGGGAAATTTGCGTTCCAACGTAAATTGGTCGTTTTTAATTTAATTTAAAGTCCACCATAATGCTTATTTTAATACGTTTTTTTTTAATTTTCGTATTATATATTTCATTATATTTTCAAAGCAGACGGGATACAACTTTTTTTTTAAATCACCCTTAGGCCCCAAATAATTATTAAAGTTGCCTCTAAAATCGCGAAAAATCAATTCCTTTAATGGCCTACATTTCATAATGTTTAACAAAAGTAAATAAAATACTTCTCATGCGTACTAGATATTTACTAAGCCTTTAATTTAAAAAAAATATATATCACTAGGTTTAGGTGAGTATTTTGACCTCAAATCCAAAATGAAGTTTTGTATGAAACAGGCCGCGCAGCCGTTCCTCTTAATTTGACTAACTCCGTTTTGTTTGAAATGTATTGCTTTTCTTTTGAATTAATATTTTTGTAAGATAACTCCTCGAATTTGAAGCACAAAATTTTTATATTTTCAGAAAAACGTGTAGATTTCCTCAACGATTCAACCCTTGCCGTCAATAATAATAATAAAATGAAATTGAACACAGTTAAAACACGTAGTGTAAACCTCGGGAAAAAATCAATTAAAATTCCGTGGCTTTCCCCGGACCAAATTAAGCCGTTGGGGAAGCAGATTTTGGGCCATTTAAAAACGGGAACGAGTCATGAATTGGTAATAAAGGCTTGTCTAACCCCTCCTTGCTCCACGTCAAATCCTGCGTTAATTTGTCCCGGCATTCTAGCCACTTATCCAATTACTGCGTATCCGCTGGGATGGATTACACGAGGTGTGCCTGATACGAAGTTGATAAGTTGAAATCTGAGAAATTGGGTAAGGGGGGGATAAAGAATTGCAGAAAGGTGGTTTTAAATATCTAGATTGTAGATCTATGAGAAATAGTTAGAATTCAGGCGACTACTATAGTTATTCATAATAAAAAATGTTTTTGTTTTAAACCATTTATTAATTGTACACATTTGTCGACCGGTTTCCGTTAATCTAAACCTTCCTCGGGACTTACGGTCCGGAAAGAGGTTAAGATTAACTAAAACCGGTCGACAAATGTGTACATTTAATAAAGTTATTTAAAAAAAAACGTATTTCTTTAATTATAATGTAAAGCCTCAAAGTGATTGCATTTTTCGATAATCCATAGTTATTATTTAATCATATCTATCTGTATCTATATTTTCTCGTAAAGAATACCATCTCGGGAGGAATGCCTGAACATAGATATTTTGACGGCCTCCATGGTCGAGGGGTAAGGCTTTCGACTACGAATCCGAAGGTCGCGGGTTCAAATCCCGGTATGCGAAAGTAAATTTTATTTAATTAAATTGTTTTGTTTCACAATTAATTCATTTCAAAATAATATATAGTATATTTGCGCACGTTCCAGAGTGGAAGTTACTCTCAGTATCGCCCTGGTGAATTGAAACGTTGTTTGAAATGGCTTTTAGCCGTGTTTGGTGACCAGACCTGAATAGCCAGGTATTTCCCCACCTTCCTCTTCCCCTTCTCCTTCCCCTCCCCAATACCTTCAGCCTCACAACATTCCCCAATTAGGGAAGCCATAGTCTCACTGGCTCCAGACGGTTGGGAGCAGTTGGGACTCTTGTGCGGTATTCATATAAAAAAAAGATGAAGTAACCGCTTAGGGTCAATTGTAAGTAAGATCATTTTATTGGATTATTAGTATTGTATGTTTTAATTTTATTCTTTGTTTTAACGATTTTTATAGTCTTTTTTTCTCATTTTAGTTATAGTTCATTTTATTTTGTGATTGCACTTTTATGATAGATTTACTCAGTGTGAACGCAAGCAATTAATGAACAACTTACCTCAATTTACTGTACCTTTCTATGCCTTCCATCTGTCAAAGTTATGAAGTGAATTAACTGCATTTTTTCATCTTCTTTTCTCACTAAATTCTTAGTAAACAACAGTCTTTACTAACTTTATGTAAAGGTATTCAAGCCTTGCTAGACCATTGTATTATTCATCATAAACATAATATCAGTGTTAACAATTTTAGTGTTTTAATCTACGAAGTAACAATAATCCAACTGCGTTAACTTCTCGACTCAACTAAAATCCGTCCATAAAGTTCAAGACTTACAACCTTGGTGCATATATTGACTATTCAGATAGATATGGATTGTAAAATTTACACACCCTGCCCTATAATAGGGAATATTGTAAAAACAGGAAAAGATTCAATATCCATCATTTGGTAGAGCAAGCATAAATACAACGACAGAAATATGTAACTGTAGCCTTTTTTCCAGTGAGAAGGTGGCAATTTCGAGAAAAAGAGGTAAGGGGAAGGTCGGAAATCTACCTGGCTATTCTAATCTAGTTATTAAAAAAAGACAACTTTGTTTGAAGCAACATAACATTGTGATTTTAAATGGGGGCGATGCTGGTCACAGGGACATTTTTTTTATGTGTCGAGAATTTCTTCTCCCATGATAAATGCGATCACCGAGTATCGAAAACATTACATCGACAATATTATGTGCAGGCAGACGAAATTAACTGACCAAACGCACCATTAATGTAGTGTGTGTGTTAATAACACGATATAATACGACGACGTAGGTGCAAACTTCGTTCATTAATAAAATAGTCTAACTTACATATATTTGTTCCATTGTTCGATATAGTCATGTTATCAACCAGAAAATCCAACCTCTTGTATTATATATCGCGGTGCCTACCTTATCCTAGCAGGGATGGGGTGATTAATGGACGGACTAACGACCCTATGGCCAGCAACTCATAACTCGATTGAAAACTTCGAAAAATTCATTTCCACGGAATGACATTGCAGAGCCAACGGAAGCGCAGAGCTTTCCTCGCGAGTGTTTGCGCCCGCCCCACGCTTCTGCACTTCCATTCATATTTATGCGGATCACTTGATATGGTTTGATGACGAGCACAATTCTATTACATTTAATTAATTTTTAATAGCTAACAAAATATTTTCACCTTTTATCTAATTAAAATATTGCTTTCCCATTATTTCTTAACTATTTAAAAGCGTGTTTTCGAAACCACAAAATTTTTGCAATTTATCGTAACACAAATTATACCATATATTATTAACCTACACATTACCAACATATGTTTTTATTGACTATTCTTTGACGATAATTTTCGATGTCCCTACGTCATTACACGGGATGAAGATAAAGGATCCCTAGCAAAAATCAGTATTTGAACACAATCCTTCATTTATATTCTCTCTAATGACTCTTAAGTCTTAAGTCTTAACTCTTAACTCTTAACTCTTAACTCTTAACTCTTAACTCTTAACTCTTAACTCTTAACTCTTAACTCTTAACTCTTAACTCTTAACTCTTAACTCTTAACTCTTAACTCTTAACTCTTAACTCTTAACTCTTAACTCTTAACTCTTAACTCTTAACTCTTAACTCTTAACTCTTAACTCTTAACTCTTAACTCTTAACTCTTAATCTTAACTCTTGACTAACTCTTGACTCTTGACTCTTGACTCTTGACTCTTGACTCTTGACTCTCTTTGACTCTTGACTCTTGACTCTTGACTCTTGACTCTTGACTCTTGACTCTTGACTCTTGACTCTTGACTTTTGACTCTTGACCCTTGACTGTTGACTGTTGACTGTTGACTGTTGACTGTTGACTCTTGACTCTTGACTCTTGACTCTTGACTCTTGACTCTGACCTTTTTGACTTGACTCTTGACTTCCTTGACTTTTGACTCTTGACTCTTGACTCTTGACTCTTGACTTTTTACTCTTGACTCTTGACTTCTTTGACTTGACTCTTGACTCTGACTTTGACTCTGACTTTTACTCTTGACTTCACTTGACTTGACTCTTGACTCTTGACTCTTGACTTGACTCTGACTCTTGACTTTGACTCTTTGACTTCCTGACTCTTGACTCTTGACTTGACTCCCAGACTCTTTTGACTCTTTGACTCTTGACTCTTGACTTTGACTTCTTGACTCTTGACTTTTGACTTTGACTCTTTGACTTCTTGACTCTGACTCTTGACTTGACTCTGACTCTTGACTCTGACTCTTGACTCTTGACTCTTGACTCTTGACTCTTGACTCTTGACTCTTGACTCTTGACTCTTGACTCTTTACTCTTTACTCTTTACTCTTGACTCTTGACTCTATACTCTAAACTCTCAACAACGTAGGTCTTATTAATTATATTATTAATGACACCACAAAATAATTACACATTTATTAAAGAAACAATAAATATTCATTCTTCTAAATATTGTAAGCATTATGTATAAAGCACTTGCTGATTTGCAATATTGTCACCTTTATTTGCCACATTCTGTCAGTGTCTGAAGGAGCGCTTTGCTCCCCTTGAACCGTATATGGCTGTGTTTAGTCTACTTCAGGCACTCGGGGCTCCCTGCCTCTCCAGAACCTTCAACCCTCGCGCGAGGGTCCTTTGTGGGGCCGGAAACAAACAATAAATGCAGGTCCTTTGCGAACGTCGCTTCATGCCTCCATTGCAGGTAAGGGAAATACTATTTACTAAACAACGGTTTTTATTCACTACTTGATACTGCGTTAAATGTACCGATTAGTAATTAACATTATATTGATTCGCTGCATCACTTCAGGAAAAGTTTAAAAATTCGTTCTCTTGAAAATTAGAAGCTTTTCTAACACTTTTCTTCAGATTAATTAATTTTATAAATGTCGGATAAACAATTTTTCATATTGTGTTCACATAACTGAACAGAAAATTATTAGAAGGGTGTTCTCCACCAATATATAAGAAAACAATTCGTCAAATACGTCAATTCGCATAATTCAAAAAGGATATTTCAGTGGTCTAAAAATCGTGATGGCAAAAACACTGCTGGCGGAAATGGTTGCATCGACTTAGAAATTCCATACAAAAAAGGTGTACGCTTTTCATGATGCCAGAGCTCAAAAAAAAAAGTGTTTTTCTCAAAAATTAGATCCCGAAAAATAAAAAAAATGCAAAAAAACATTTGTAAATAGATCAAGGTGCCATTAAGGGCGAAGACTCAAAGATAGCGCTAAACGTCACTTTGCGGGTTGCTAACGTTAGAAATATAACAAATAATGTATCTGTAAATTCTATATGAGTGGTTAGGAAAATGTCTAAGGTTCCGAATGGCGACAATTCTTAAAGTGCAATGCTTTCCATTCTATATGAAATATGTACTGCAATATTAAGAAAAACGCTAAAAGTGCCTTCACTGTTATGTTAACTACGCATATTGCAAACAGTTTTAATAAAAATCCTTCCATAATCTCACTTTAATAAAGGTTAACAACCGATTGAGTTAATTGGAAATACTACAAAGTACCTACATTTCTACTGTTATTCACTTAAACTTTATGAAATATTTTATTCTATGGCGCCATATAAAATTCCATACGAAAAAAATACGCCGCGCGCTGGTCACGAGATTTCGCGAGAGCGGGTCATTCACGAGCTGACTCCAGAGGCGAGAGCACGTATGTATTTACTGTCATTATTTTATACGCGGCTACGAGATATTTAATTTGATTAGTACTAGGAACGCTGAGGAAACCGGTGTTATTCGATCGGGGTAAGCAGAAATTAAATCATTATTATTCTCCAACTAAATTTATTTGAAATCGTCTTTTAATAAATTGTTTTCTTTTAGTTATTCAAAATGGGAAAAAATAAAGGCAGACATGTGTATTATATACAAAATAAGAGACCTGTTTCCTGGAGGAAGAAAAAACGACTAAGGTAATAATAATAACATTATTGAAATACATGTTTTCAGGGGACACTTCGAACTTCTAGAATTTTTAAACGATTTCTATCAAATCGGGTACAATGGAGTTCAGGGGTACACTGAACTCGAATTTAACGACAAAATGCATAATTTTGGTGGCATTTTTTGAATTTCTTGAGTTCTTTACCGATTTCGTTCAAAATCGGGATTAGGGTGTTTGGACATGTACTGAACTCGAATTGAACGTCAAATTGCATAATTTCAGAGGCCATTTTGAATTTCTTGAGTTCTCTGCCGATTTCGTTAAAAATTGAATAAGGATGTTATGAGATGCACTGAACTCGGCTTGAACGTCAAATTGCACAATTTCAGCGGTCGCTTCGTTAGATTGTTTAATTGTGAAGAAATAAACACTTAATAGTAACAAAAAATAAAAATAAAAGGCACTATGTGTATAGGTACTGTCAATTATTAATATGTTATGTAGGTACTAAAAAACAAACAATGTGTTACTTTCCTAATATCCGCATATTCTCATAAGTTACCTTATCCTATACCAACAGATTGACATACTTTACTTACATATACCTAGTCGGCGGTGTAAATTTTGTGAATTAAAAATAAACTTTATACTTTCGCTTTTCCTCTTTTGTCCGACTGCAAATTTAAGTTTGTCAACCTTCTATTAATTTATTTTTATGCACTGAATAAATAATAAATGTATTCAGCAAATGTCTTTTATTTTGTATTTCATCAATTGCCAATACGGCGCGGGCGTGTTTTACATTATCCACATTTCCCCCAAAAAAGTCGGCGGCTTGCGGTGCTCCGTTCTATCGAGTTTGGCGGCTAAAATACCTAACGGCGATGAGTACGTGGTCTTATACTGGACCCTTAAGTATACCCTGCATCGTTTGTGGTAAGCAGTATGTATTTATAATTTCAAATAACATAAATTGTACCCGGTCGGTAAGAAGCATATATCAAATAAAAGTAATGTAAGCAAAGTTATTGTTTTATTTTACAATTATACCGTCACCATCACAAAGTTACCGCTTCATATGAAAATAAAAGTAAATTGTGTTTTCACTGTAGTTTATTTTTCCGATTACCATTTCAACCATAGTACATATTTTGCCTGATGATGGAACGGTTGTTCCGAAATCAGTCGGCATAAAAAAATAGTAAGTGATAATAAGAAAGTTTTATTATTTAATTTAATTATTTCTAACAACAATGTTTTGGAAAAAGAATACAATTATTTGTGGTTATGAATGTAAAATCATAATAAACAGATTATTTTTGTAATCGAAATAAATGTTAGCTAAAATAACCTCACAGTTGATGACAATCAATAAAATCGATTTTCTGTACAAGAAAGAATTTCGACAGATTTGCCGTACATAATTTAAAATATCGACCCGAAAAAAGGTTTTTTTTTTTAATATTTTGTTTTCATGTTTTCATTTACGTAATCATATTTACATAGCAATTTTTTTTATTAAAAAAAAAAAAAAAACAGTAAAATAAACCCGTAAATAATTTTCTAAGTTACCTCTGAAATTATGATTTTTTTTTCATGTCCAATACTACATCATTTGAAACAAAAATAAATAAAATACTTCTCATACGTACTAGATATTTACTAAACTTTTAATTAAAAAATACATTATTCAGTTTGGATGGGTAGTTTGGCCTCAAATTCAAAATTATGTTTTGTGTGAAACAGGCCGCGCAGCCGTTCCTTTTAATATGTTTTTTTTGTCGTATTAGTTGCCATCCAGTTATCACGGACATGTTTTTTGAATTAATTAAAAATAATAAAATCATCTCTTAATTTCTGTGAACTAATCACCATCCCGAAGGCTTTCCTTATTAATTTTAACCTCCCCAAAGAGGTCTTCAATCAAACTTTCCGGCCAGTCAAGAAATGTCAATATCTGAAAGTTTATACAGCTTCCCATCTGGACCCATGTTAATATGTATGAGCAGAGCAGTCTATGGAAATCGGGACAAACTTCTATATTAGGTTTACCTCGTTACGTTCTGTTTGATATATATCCCGAGGTAGACAAATTTATGTTAAAACGTAGGAAAATACCGAAAAGTTTAAAGGATGAAATACAGGTCATTCGCATTTGTTAGGCAAGTATCCGAATACGTTTAGCATTCAGACGTAGTCGGTCGGAAAATGGGAACTGTAAAAAACGAAAATAGAGGAATTTAACCGCGTGTATTCGAGAATATTCTCGGTTTTTGTGTTTCTCTCGGTGTTTGTGTATTCTATCCTTCTCACCGTTCAAGTTATTAAAAATATATTTCTACAAGTTTGACTCTCCGGCTTACCCCGAATCTCGACACTCTTTATCGACTTTTTGTTTTCTGGTTGAATAATTGAAAAGTAAGGAATAAACCACTTGACACTCTTTATATATACATCACGCCTTTGTTCATAAGGACGATTCGAAACTATATTGAATACTATATGATAGAAATTTTATTTTATTTTTAAGACCAGCATCAGCAGGGATGGGGGTATTTTCGAAGAGGCGACCAGGATATTCAAAGGATTGTGCCTTAGATGATAATGATGAATGATAACAAAACACCTGTTTTTTTTTTCTCATTTGTATATTGACATTTTATTTTGTTCAAGAAACATTTGTCGCGCTTGAATCCAGAAGGTGTCTTTTTTTATAAACAGCTGTTTACGAAGCTGGTATTTAGTGCATCGAACAATACGGTTCCAAACAGAAAATAAATTCTTCTACATTTCTCAGAACAAATTTGCCCCAGTTTTCTAAGCGAGTAGCAAAGGTCGCACTGGGAGTTATGTCCCAACATTTATCCTGCGTAATTCACCCCTTTCTTCCTAACTTTTCACTGCAATCACTTTCCTACTCCCTTTTTTTGTTCATTCTTCACTTCCTTCTTGTGTGATAATCTATTTATAATTTTCCCTTTGAATAATTGAGTTTGCATTTTTTCAAAGTGTTTGTGTGTTAAATTGTAATACTTTATACAGTATTTTGTGTTGTTTGTATCATCTAACCGCTACAACTTTCCTTCTGTTATATTTGCAAGTAATACTAAGCATAGAATGGGGGTTGTAATTATTACATTACGATTCATACTCGTACACATAGCAGACCTTGAGGATTACCTCAGAGCCTTTTCTCCTCAGGACTTATGTAGAGTTGCTGTCAAGAAAGTTATTTTTAGATTTAATGAACGCGGATCTTGAAGAGACCCGTATTTTAGGAGGGAGTCTCCCCTCTCCTTAAAAAAACAAGTCATTAATGCGTGTTATCAACCGTAACCAAATCCACCTAGCCACAGATTACTTGAGGTGATTTTTCACAAAAACGGCGCTATATAAATCGTCCAAGTATTATTATTATTATTATTATTACTTCAGTTGACAGCCTAGCAGACCAGTCACTAGCGACTTCTGTAACTATAAGGTCACTATTGGAGGTCACTGTACTTCAGTTCCTCACTTGGTCCAGTCGTTCAGCTCCGTTTTGCATCCGTGTCAGATTTTTTCAATTTATTACATACATGATCATTTGTTATCGGCTGACATATTGCCCATCTTAATAGGTGTGAAACGGCTGTGTTGAAATGGCAATTTACAGGGGTGGTTGTTTAGCTAGGATATTTAGATGAAAAATAGATTAGTAGATTTCAATATAATAAAAAAAAAAATAACAATATATTAAAAAAATATTCAAATTTAAAGGCATAAGAGAATTTAGAAGCTAGCCGGTTTATTTGTGGTGATCCATGATCTTACTTTTAAAGCAACTTTTATTTAAAATAAAATCAGTACTCGTCCTTAATGGAACTTTAAGTATAACCTCCACGATTAGTTTCTGGATCTTTTCTAAAGGCTCCGAGTAAGTATTTGTGGCACAACCGCAACTGATAATACTACATTTGAGACATGAGCATATTGAACATACTTTTTTAAAGAAATAGACGGGTTTCCTTAGTTTTGTCGTTAAGTTTGTAACATGTGTATTCCATTTAAGAAGGTCGTCTAGGTGTATACCAAATATTTTATATTTTTCATCTCGATTAATTAGACATTATTTAGGACTTCTTTCCATTACACATAATTGTCAAATTAATACAATTTATTTATTATAAATCTCCCTGTGAAGAAAATTACTAAACTTTTTCAAGTCAGTGGGTTATTTAACATATTTTTCACACAATATTCACTTTTAGCAGTTGACGAAAAGGTCACTGCTCAGCAATACATTCCAGAGCAAGTAGTGCAGGCAGGTTTTTAGTACTGCTTCTAGAAATCAGATAAATTGAAAGTTACGTCTCTTACAAAAAATTTCTACACTTAAATAAGTGAAATGGAAAAAGATTTTAAAACAAGAGACATAAAAAAACTTTTTTTTTTACAAAATTACTAACACAAGTATCTTTTTCATTATTTACCGATGTTGTTCAGCTGACTGTGCAATCAGCAACCATTCGCCGCAGAACTTCTCGAAGCACTGCAGCGATTTTGATGTTCAAATAGATTGTGGTATTTCATTCCAAAGGTTTGTTAAGGATTAGCTGTTAACATATTTTACATAAAATCTCTACAATGAAATAAAACGAGATATTTTTTTTATATCTAATATATTAAAATTTTTGAATAACCAACAACTCTGCTATAGGTCACCCTAGGTGGTTCGCTACGTGTGGTGATTTAGCAGGGGTGGCCGGGTTCATGAAGTCCAGGTCTTGGCGAAGAAAGCGGCGATAAAGAGAAACCCTTTAACCTCTCCAGCCGGACCCTCTCGACCCATCGCCTTGCACTGCAGTGGAAGGGATGGATTCATACGTCCGTCACTCCTGGACAAACTAACCCCTAGATTCCTACCTATCCCTCATACCTTTTTTCATTCCCAGAACTTCCCCTTCTTCATTTCTTAAAAAAAAAATCTCCCCACAGCATCCTCAAAGATGACATAGGAAAATTATTTTTCTCAGAGACTCTTATGTGAAGTTAACGTAAAAGATGGGTTACTTTGGATTATTATTAATTCACACCTGCCGTTTAGTCCCATAAGCAATCGTCAATTCAGTAAACTCAAACGATCATCGTGCTCAGGAAACTCAACCCGATACTTACCAACACTAACTAACTAACTAACTAACCATCACGCCATTTCCCCGCAGGGGTAGGCAGAGAGGACGGACCGCCAAACAACTCGATCTTGAGTTTACTGACAAGATCTGAAAAACCAATTTATTCCTCTCTACTACCTTCTTCTCCAACCCCTCCTATCTCACAAAAATCATCTAGTGAGGATTCCATAGTTCGAGCAACTCTAAGCACCTATATTTTACCACGCATTTTGACTGTCCTAAAATGGGAAATCGCTCTAGTTTTTTTTTTACAGTATGTGACCAGTTTGTCGTTGATTACACGTTCTATCACCTTGTACAAAACTGATCTGATCGCTATGGGGTGGTAGTTGGCCGGGTTGGAGCGGTCACCTTTCTTAGGTATGCGATGAATGACCGCTTTTTTCCAACCAGAGGGCACAGAGCCATATTTCAGAGACATTTTGAAGAGCTTTGCCAAAATTGGAGCAATTTCTGCAGCACACCTCTGCAATACCAGGGCAGCTATTCCGTCAGACTCACTAGTTTTTTTTAACATCGAGCCCGCGTAAGACGTGGAGTACATCCCGATGCCGGATCCTCAGCTTTTTCATATAGAAACCGAAGTGAGGAACCGACAGCGGGATGGCACCTTGATCATCGAGGGCCGAGTTTTCCGCCAACATTTTTCCTAAAAGATTGGCCATTTCGGTGACCGTGTTTTATAGTGAACGGTCGGTCTGGTAAGAGGTGGCAGACTGGATTTGCAGAAATTGCGACCTATGAAGCCCCCTAGCGACTAGAACGCTCTGCTGCCATGTGGGCAGGCAGCTAGCTTTTTGCTGATCTGTAGGTCGTGCTCAAATTTGGACCTATTGATGATTCTCTATTTACCAATTTATTATATGCTGATCTGTTTTCTAACGTTCGAAATGTGTTGTAATCTCGGTAACCCGCGTTTTTTTAGTTGGACAATCAAAGCATTTCTTAAAATATTACACTTTTGTATTTTGTACTAAATAAAACATGAACAATATAAAATGAAATATGCTGTATTACTTAATATTTTCATCCTCTTTCCTTCCTTTTTTGCAACTGAGTGGTTTCAAACGAATAAAATCACCGTCTCATATTGTTGTTATTGATAGTCATATCCATGTCTAAATGAAAACCTATGTAGTATTTTATGATTTCCCTCTTTGGGGCTTCACTTTATCGAATCTGTTTAATACGATTTTTTTTAATCATTGAAGACCATATTAACAAATCTCAAATGAAATATTAAAAATATTACAATGAGATTTATAAGTTATTTCAATGCAAAGGTAATGTTATTAATTAGATTTTTTGAAAAAGTTAATAGATGCCCGCCCAATACGAATAAAATTCGAATAGGTATATCTGAGACAATACCTAGATTGCAATTTTTTTTTCTTCTTTTTTTTGTGTATAACAGACTGCGTCCATTGACTATAAAGATGAACAAAATAATAATGTGTATGAAATTATAAGGAATGACAAGAATTAAAATACATTGTGAATGTCTCTTGAATCCTTCAAGGTTTGTGTTAAAAATATCAAGAGAGGTGTTATTTAGCAGTACCATACCCATTGTCATGCTGTGCCGAGCTAACACGTCTGTTCTACCATATGGTATGCATATTAGATCGTGGTGCCGCCCCTGATAGTAGTTGTTTAGTATAAAAAGCTTATGGCTTTCCAGGAGGTGTGGACTGTCTATCAAATTATGTATAATTATGTATACTGATAGGCCACCACTCCTTCTAGACTGGAGACTTTGGAAACGCGTCTCAGAGAGCAAATCTATATGTTGAATAAATTTCGGGTACTCCTCTTGCATTTTCATATGCAGTCAACAATGAAAGATAACAACAATATAGCAATAATATGTGGGAATTTATTGAAGATGATATTATTGTTCAGTTGTTAAATTGAAGTATGATATCGATAAAAATGACGGAGAACAATGGAGTGGAATGGATTAAAAGGCAGGTCCAGGATAGTGCGAGAACTCGTGGGTTCAAGTTCCAGGTGCGGCCATTACTTTTTTATTGTCTGTGTATTTTCTGATTCCTATTTCGTTTGAGATTTGTTAATATTATCTTCAGTGTTTAAAAAAATACATATTACTCTGAGGTTTATGATCTTCAATAAGTTATTCCAATACCAAATATTTTAAATTATATTGTTATTTGCTCCTTATATGGTATGTTTTGTGTGTCGTTATTTTATTTGTCAATTATATAACCGTAATAATGCTTTTTAATGTGAATTTGTAAAGACTGTTTAAAACGCTAATAAAAAAAAATCTAAATAGAAAAAATGTTAAAAAATCAGTTCATTGAAAAACACGATTATTTTATTATCCAGAACGTTAAACATTTAATTTCCTATCTTCCTAGTTCATAGGTATTGTTAGTACGTGAAGTATTCGGTGGTCATGCCTCAACACAATACAGCGAAACACATCCAGCGTCCTTCTTCCAGCGTCGGCGTCGGCGTCTCGCAAGTAATCGGCGTCTCGACAGCTTTCGACCCTAGACAAAGGCTCAGTTTACGTGCCACGCTTGGCCGGCCCCAGCACGTGACTTCACGCGCTGGGCCGAACCAGAGTGCCTAGCCGGGTTGAACCGGGGCCGGCTGGTTGGGGAGCACTGGGCCGGTTCAGACTCACTGCTGAAACACTGCTGAAACACTGCAGAATGCTGAAAGGCCGATAGCGGGAAGGATATTCAAGTGAACGTGCCATCCCGAGGGTAAAGGGTCAATATCCGGATGATATATTTGGGATGTAATCGGTCAGTTATCTGAATTCAAGAGGGTGAAAACGGAAGTTTATATTTCGGATCAAGTAACGATTTATTTATAAATTAGCTACATTTAATATGATACATAAATATCGGCATGTTTCGAAAGCGAAGCATTCCTCATCAGGATATATAGTATACTAAAAAATAATGACAAGTGTAGACAAATGATGAACATAGAAAAGAATAATAATAGAATAGACAAATTTCAAAGATAAACAAAAATTAAGATTAAGCGATGGTGATATGTATGTAATTAATAAAACAGTGAAACATTATTAAAAAAAAATATATGTGTATTCGAAGTTCAAAAAAGAAATTATTTTCATTTCTAATATAAATAAAATCATAAAAATAATAATCCTTACAATATAATATAATAGTATTCATTATTACAATTAATTTTAAAAAGAAATTATTTTTAATAACGATGCCACAAAACATGTTGATATTTATATATTAAAAGCGGTGGTCTAAATAACGTAATTCTTATCGATTTATCAATAAAGACGCCACAAAATAACTACAAATTTATTACAGAAACGATTTATTTATATTTTTTTTTTCTAAAATAATTGAAAGTTTCTTTTGATTGGCATTTTACATACCTTATTTTCATGTTTGTTTTTTAATTGAACTAACTGCAAGCAAGGGGCATTGATCTTTCAGTCAAGGCCTCTATCATCTTTGGGTATGATGTGCGGAGAGTAAAAATAAGAAAAAGGTGGGAGAAACATTTACTATTGGTTGCATCTATAGTTCAATATTTAACATAAAAGCGGCTTCCCGGTAAGCGGAAGATTCCGGGAATCATATACCAATTACGGCAATAATGATGTTTTTTTTTAATTCGTCAAATGAGAATTGTTTAAATATTTTAATAATGACACCACAAAGTGAATACCAATAATTTAAAGAAAATATATTTAAAAATATTGTTTCAGTACACAATCCTCAGGCAAGATTCAAGGTTAATTACATTACCAAAAAAAACTTATCTAACTATCTAATGGTAGCAATTTGACAACGTTTGGGTCGATAATAAATTTACTATTCATACGTTTCTAATATTCCTTAACTATTTTCGAAGCCATATTGTTATATTGTTTCAATGAATACTCGACTTGACAATACGGTAAAATCTATTGTCTAGTGTTACAAGATAATTAAAATCTATTTTTGATATTGACTATTTTTGGTGGAATTCCATTATAATGATTTATGAAAACAATTTTTGAACTATTTTCCACGTTTTTAATAAAATCAAAACAAAGGTGTCTCCCAGACTACTGAAATAGTTTGTACGCTGGTCTATCTAAATAGACTGCAAGAAGTGTTTACACAACAGCTCGTCTAGTATGCTGTGCCACCAAATACTGTCACAGCACTCCTCTTCTACGTAACTGCTGACACTGAAAAAGCTCAGTTTGAAAATATGTCTTATAGTAAATAAGACACTGAACGGGCCAGCATCATACTTGACTGATTTCTGCGTGAGGGATAATCTTACTCATAGGCAAATCACGCTCAGGTCGGCTAAGTCTGATGCGTCGAAAAGACTGATTGAACCCTCACGTACGTATGCTGCAAAACTTGGGAGCATGGCTTTTAATGCGCTGGGTCCACATTCTTGGCATAACATTCCACTTGGTCTAAGGTCAGAATTCTAATTCGACTTGTTAAAAAAATATCCAAAAACATTTATTTTCAAAAAGGGTTACGAACTTTAACAAAATATAAAGCAGCCTTAATGTGATTTTAATCACTAAGCGGCGCTACAGAATTTTGACAATTTATTTATTTTATTTCCTTATTTTTTGCCGGGTTGTAGGCATATAAGGTATATAATATAGGTTAGTCGAACAGGTTGCTATTATTGCGGCTTATGCTCACATTAATCTTACGAGCATTGCGGCTTCGAACTTCCCTTGTTTCAGATTAGATAAACAGGCAGCGGAAATATGCGGAAATACGCCGTTTCCTCATTCCGAAATGTGCTACAGAATATATTTGATAAATATCACAATTGAGCCGAATACAAAGCAGTAAATTTCACTCCGGGATTTTGGTTAAATCCCGAAATAATTCAAATTCAATTACAGACTGTTATTATTGATACCTGGGTCAAATTAGTATTCGGATATCCGGAAACCGTGGAGCGAGTAATTAATTCATCAATTCAATATCCTCGTCAATACGCAACTGTGCATATGTCAAAATCGTACGTCAAACATTTTTCTGAAAAATAAAATGGAAAAACTCCCGCATCCAATACTTTGTTACTTCGTCACAACAGTCCACACAACGTACAACGCACGATCCCAACTAGCAGATAAATAATTAAGCCACCAAAAGGGCAAACCATAGCGCATGAAATCGTTTGTCACTATAATAATATCTTCGAGCTGTCCATTAATGTTCAACTATTGCTTGATGCTTGTTCGCACTTGTCTAGTCAATGCGTCGCCTGCCTCTCAGAGTCTGGACTACGCTGTTCAAATTCATACATTCTCACATAGAAAGTTACTCTTATGTTTTTCCTAGCCTTCTTTTATGTGAAAAGAATGTAGGGAGAATATATGAAGTGAATGTAAATGGAAGAAGAAGCCGGTGATGCCCGAGCTCGAAGCACTTCTGGAATGCGGCTTTTAAGCCATACAGCGCGTTCTTGATTCTAACTGTCTCATCAATTGTGGCAAAACGCTTTCTTTTCATTGGTCTCTTCAGTTTCGAGAATAGAAAAAAGTCGCAGGGAGCCAAATCTGGTGAATACGGTGGTTGAGGCATGATTACGGTGTTGTTTTTGGCCAAATAATCACAAACAAGCATTGATGTGTGAGCTGTTGCATTATCATGATGCAAAATCCACGATTTGTTTTTCCACAATTCCGATCGTTTGAGCCGTATTGCTTCACGCAAACGTTGCATAACTTCCTTGTAGTATTCCTAATTAACCGTACGACCTGTTGGCAAGAACTCATGATGCACCACGCCATTTTAATCGAAAAAAACATTTGATCGAACTTGGCGTGCTTTTTTCCGACTTGGCTCTTCTGGCCGTTTCCATTGGGATGATTGGGCCTTGGTTTCGACGTCATAACCATATACCCACGTTTCATCACCAGTTATGACCCTTTTGAGCAAATCTGGATCGTCGTTGACGTCATTCAACAACTCCTGAGCGATACTAATGTGACATTGCTTTTGCTCAAAATTTAGCAATTTCGGAACAATCTTCGCTACCACACGTTTCATGCCCAAAACATCTGATAAAATTGCATGGAATGAGCTGATTGCTATGCCAACATCCTCCGCAACTTCCCTAATAGTGATTCGACGATTTTCCCAAACCATTTTCTTCCTTTGTTGACGTGGTTGCAACTCCAGGACGCTTATCGTCATTAACATCTTCTCGGCCTTCTGTAAAGCTCTTGTACCACTTATAAACACTTTTTTGGGACAAAGTAGACTCGCCGAATGCCACAGTCAACATTTTAAGTGCGTTGGAGCACTTTATTTCATTTTTAACGCAAAATTTAATACATATTCTTTGATCCATTTTTTCAAAAGTAAAAAATCGAAGAACACACAAAAACGTGACTAACCTTTCCAGTTGTCAAAAACAAACCACTAATCCAAAATGGCTGATAATGCTAACATATGATAAACATATGTGTACCAACATAACAAAAAAAAATTCAAAATTCACCCTTTCTTTTGAACACACCTCATACAGATTGAAATATTTTGTGTTGTTTTTAAAAGTAATAAATAATTAATTGAATTGAATTATATAATGAAGGGGGAAACTCACTTCTACAAAGCTATTGGTGATAAGATGCTGATATTTGAGCTTAACTTTGGAATCCCGGACCAGCCTCATAACGCTGGCGTCGTCAACTAGAATATCACAGGCGTGCGCCGCACAGGCTATTGTCTGACCCTGGAACACATTAAAACACACAATATTATACAAACTACAATTATCTAACCTTATTCGGAATATTATTTATAAACACAGTTGAAATATTACTTTCACCTGTGACGTTGGTTTTGGGTTGCCACAATTTCATAGGTGATAAAATATATTTCTTTAAAGTGATTAAGATCTCACAGTATCCTTAATCTGTACTTTAAATATTAAAAAATAAAAATAGTAGTTGCAGCTCATTATTTAATTGTAAATAGAATTTTCAAAAATAGTAGCTATGCACACATTTTTTTGTATTTCTTGGGCATTAACTATGTAACAATTTGTAGACATTTATAACAACAAAATTTATTAAAAAAACTTCTTTATACAGGTGATGTATCTTTAAAAAAATCTTGCATATTACCAGAATTTTTCCAGCTTTCTATACTAATTCCAAGAAAAAATTTACTTAACAAGGACATTTCTAATAAATTTAAAAAAATTGAAATATACACTTTAGAATGTAATGAATTTGACACACGGTATGTAGGCAGGACACTAGAAATTTAAAAACTAGAATCAGGGAGTATGAACTCTGTATAGGATATAATAACTATTCCGAGTTTATTATTAGAAACAGGCCATAGCTGCTTAATTCTTAGCATTTTGAAAATGGCCCTGAACGTAGAAACATCTGTCACAATAATAAAAACCTAAAAATACTTGTACAACTTAACACATTGTTGTCGGGAGACGTAAAACTACATTTTTTTAGTTTGGTGCTCAAATGTGGGAAATGTAAAAATACGTTTTTTACTCTCTGGTGGTGGATGTCGGGTAACATAATACGTGTTGCGTAATAACGGATTTTGTTGACAAATCGTATATCTTACTTCAAACTACACATTTCACTCACAAATTTGTATTTATTATGCTTTAGTTTTAATTTATTAATAAATTATGAAAAGAAAAAAAATTGTCTAAAAATATACAATTTTTTGTGTGCTCGAAGAAACCTTAATTTTTGTGTTTGTTTACCATCATTTTATCATTGCTGCATAATAAGGTAATTTACATTTAAAATTTCACTCAATTATCGCGGATATTTCAAAAGTTATAGACTTTTAAAAAATGTTAAAAAAACTCGCACGCGAACCCAAAAATCGCCCGCGCCAGCCTGCAATCAGCATAAAACAATACCCGAAAACAATGTGTTAATAATAACATTACTAAATTTAATTAATAATAATAACAGCAAAAAAAAAAACAAATAAAAAAAGGCCATAGCTTCAATAAAGAAAAAAACTAAGTTTAGACATTCTAGTATTTAAATTGCTCACCTACAGGATGTACAACATCCAAAACAATCACTTATAAAAAATAACAAAAATTAAAAAAAAAAAAGGTAGACATACATAATCTCAGTAAATTGTATACAAGGCATACTGGTATTATACAAGTAGCAACAAAGCTTTATGTTTAAATGCAGCTTCATTGATGCTAAATATGTCGATATCCGAAGTGATTCTATTTAACAGCAAGATTGCCCTCCCCACCAGCATTGGCAAGTCGGTGACGGAGATAACCATCGGGAACATAGAAATGAATGCTCTCCATGATAGCCGAATTTTCGAAACATCCGCGAATCAGTCTGAAGAAATGTGTCACAATGTGTACATCCCTTCTGACCCGCAGATGGTTCATTCCGAGCATACCTAAGAGAAAGTCGGTAGGATAGAGCCACGGGTAGTAGCCATACTCCCTCAAATAAATAAATCTTAAAAATTTCTTCTGAACTCTCTCCAACATGAGGGAATACTTCACCTGATGTGGGCTCCAAACCACCGACCCACTCTCAAGCCTACTCCTTACTAGCGAGTTATATAAAATTATGAGAACCCGAGTGTCTTTAAAATTCCTTGAAGTACGTAGGACGAAACCCAGCATTTTTAATACAGGTGACTTCAATATGAGCATGAAATATCAGCCTACTATCAAACACGATACCAAGATCTTTCATAGTGGAGACACATTTTAAACTTCGGGCGTTCATATTATACCGGTAAAACTAAGTATGACACGCCATAATAATATATAACATAAGTTAGTTTTAAGAACGCTAGTGAATGACACGGAAGTGTCGAAACCGGTAGCAAATTATTAATATTAACTTCTGATGCGCCAAGCGTGGCTGAGGCATTGCAAAAAAAAAATTTTAAATAGGATTTTCAATCTTAAAAAATGTTTGTAGCTTACTAAATTAAATTACATTCGTTTGCCAACAAAATAATAAATCGGAGTGTTGAATTCTTGTTTTTAATTTTTTTAAACGCCGTTCCGTCTGGAATTTAAAACAAAACAACGACTGTCAAGTATTGGATCATTCCTTGACGGGCCATTTGGGTTTTATTGGGTGAAATTTTCTAAATGTAAGTAAAGTGTTTTTTATACATTGTAATTACATTTAGTTAGCTTTATGGAAATATAATAAAGTTTCAAGAAGATTTTCATATTTCATTTACTTTTTTCTTTAAATATTATTAGAGAGAATTTTTTTTTCTCTGAATACAAGTGATAGAATACACAAGTGATAGAATACACAATGATAAATATACACAATTTTTATAAACATATAAACACATTATTTGGTAAAACGGAACAATTTACAAAAACCTAATATTACGAAAATAGACTCGGCCGGTTCACGGCGGGCCGAATGCACACGACCGAATCGTCGGACCATAGAACCTGGGCATTCCAAAGGTTAAGTAGCAAATTATGTACACAAGCTCGACAGCTCCAGAATCTTACTCTTATTTACAAATGTACTATAAAATGAATGGCGGCAAAACGAATCCCTAGCACTGTAGTTGAAAAAAATCCATTTGGGCAAATGTTTGATTCAGAAAAAATAGCCTAAATTAAAGTCATAAGCTTTCTTACGAGTCCCTCTTCCATTATTTTAGTTGTTAAATATTCCCCCCAACAAAGGGTGCAGAATCTGTGGCTGCATTCCAGGCTGGTCATCATCTGAAATACAATTACATACTATTAGGGCAAAGCAGAACTTTTACAGATTGATTACTTTTAACAGGAACAAAAAACATTAGTTCTGTCAAGAATGAAAGAGACACAGTATTTGCTTCATCAACATTTATACATCATCTCATATTTAATCTTTTGTTAAACCTTTCAGACCTGAATTAAAACTAAGTGATTATTATATTGTCTCTCCAATGCCAAAGTCTCCTGGTGATATGGAGGTTTGAAGTCTCTAAATTGGCATCAAAAATCCATGAATATTTTTACTAAACTAGCTACATGTGTGTTAATATCCACCAAATCCATAAAATTGATGGAAATTAACATAAATCACTGTTTGATGCCAGTTTGAGTACCTCAAACATCAGCATCTCGAAATTATGCTTTTGCAGATTCGCGACTTTGGCGTTGGTCTGACGATATTATTACACCGTGTAGAATTATTTCAAAATTTTGTTTAGTATTTTTTTTCAATACTTGAGAATTAATGCTACTTTTATTTGAAAAAACATTACGTCTCTAAGGATGTATTTCACTTAAAATAACAAATCATACACCGTATGCAAAAAAATTCAACAGTTTATTAATTCAACAAAATTTACATAGTAATTTTACAATAAAAACATATGTACAAAACTTACATAAAAAAATTTTGGTCTCGATAAAAATTAGCTAACTTTATTATTATTAGTAATGCCAGCAATTGTAAGATGAAAACTGCTAATCTTAATTTTTTTTTGAGGTCCATGTATTTTGAATATACACATACAGTACATTTTACGGTGACCAGGTAATTCAACACACGGTATGGAATCGGAACACTTTATAAAAGTGATTTAAAAATCATCAAAAGTACAAACAAAAAAATGGAATTGGAACACTTTATAAAAGTGATTTAAAAATCATCAAAAGTAAAAACAAAAAAAAAAGCTATCCTGAAAAACTAACCTGAATTTAAAAAAATTGTATTTTTAATAACATTACATCACTTCTAAAGAGTGTGCCAATTCAGTGTTGAATTGTCATGGAACCCTCTTTTATGTTCAAGACATCGATTAATAAAATAAAAACAGGTGTAGGCAGCTAGGACTATGTGAATATAAAAGGAGTATATTTACGGAAGATGGCAGCACCATGAAGCAGATCTCACACTCTTCAGTGCCGGATGCGGAGGTCCGTCTCGGCAACTGAAATGAACGAGACTACATCATATTTATTAGATGGAGTTAGTAAAGCAAAACGAAAACATTTTATATTATGGATGTTTGTCAATCAGAAAGGGGTCTTTTTGATTTAGTGATGAAACGGGCTTCTTGTTTAGGGAATGTGTACAAGGTAAGTATTATGATGAACACATCTATGGAGAACAACTGATGCATTGAATCCTAATGGTTTCATCAAAAGTTTACTCATTAATTGCATCTTACTAAACTACATATTATTACAATGAAACTCGTTAAAAAAATTTCCAAGGGACCGAAATAACCGAACAGCTACGCTGCCTATTTCATACATAACTTAACTTTGGATTTGCGGCCAAAATAGCCATCCAAGCTGAATGATATATCGTTTTAATTAAAGGTTTAGTAAATATCTAGTACGGATGAGAAGTATTTTATTTATTTTTGTTTTAAATTATGAAGTACGAGGTTTGTTCAAAAGAAAAGGTGAATTTTGAATTTTCGAAGGCTGTGTACATTCGATAATCGTATTTTTTTTTGTTATGTTGGTACACATATGTTTATCATATGTTAGCATTATCAGCCATTTTGGATTAGTGGTTTGTTTTTGACAACTGGAAAGGTTAATCACGTTTTTGTGTGTTCTTCGATTTTTTACTTTTAAAAAAAATGGATCAAAGAATGTGTTAAATTTTGCGTTAAAAATGGAATAAAGTGCTCCAACGCACTTAAAATGTTGACTGTGGCATTCGGCGAGTCTACTTTGTCCCAAAAAAGTATTTATAAGTGGTACAAGCACTTTACAGAAGGCCGAGAAGATGTTAATGACGATGAGCGTCCTGGAGTTGCAACCACGTCAACAAACGAAGAAAACATCGATACAGTGAAGAAAATGGTTTTGGAAAATCGTCGAATCACTATTAGGGAAGTTGCAAAGGATGTTGGCATATCAATCGGCTCATGCCATGCAATTTTCTCAGATGTTTTGGGCATGAAACGTGTGGCAGCGAAGTTTGTTCCGAAATTGCTAAATTTTGAGCAAAAGCAACGTCGCATTAGTATCGCTCAGGAGTTGTTGAATGACGTCAACGACGATCCAGATTTGCTCAAAAGGGTCATAACTGGTGATGAAAAGTGGGTATATGGTTATGACGTCGAAACCAAGGCCCAATCATCCCAATGGAAACGGCCAGAAGAGCCAAGACCGAAAAAAGCACGCCAAGTTCGATCAAATGTGAAGGTTTTGCTCTCTGTTTTCTTCGATTAAAATGGCGTGGTGCATCATGAGTTCTTGCCAACAGGTCGCACGGTTAATTAGGAATACTACAAGGAAGTTATGCAACGTTTGCGTGAAGCAATACGGCTCAAACGATCGGAATTGTGGAAAAACAAATCATGGATTTTGCATCATGATAATGCACCAGCTCACACATCAATGCTTGTTCGTGATTATTTGGCCAAAAACAACACCGTAATCATGCCTCAACCACCGTATTCACCAGATTTGGCTCCCTGCGACTTTTTCCTATTCTCGAAACTGAAGAGACCAATGAAAGGAAAGCGTTTTGCCACAATTGATGAGATAAAGTCAGAATCGAAGAACGAGCTGATGGCCATACCGAAAAGCGCATTCCAGAAGTGCTTCGAGGATTGGAAGAAGCGCTGGCATAAGTGCATTATATCTGAGAGGGATTACTTTGAAGGGGAGAAAATGGATATTGATGAATAAATAAATACTTTTCGAAAAAATTCGAAATTGACCTTTTCTTTTGAACAAACCTCGTATTTAATTTGTTTTAATTTTATATTTCATTATATTTTCAAAGCAGACGGGGTAAAACTTTTTTTAAATCACAGTTAGCCCCCAAATAATTGTTAGAGATGCCTCTAAAATCGTGAAAAATCAACTCTAATGGCCTATATTTAATAATGTAAAAAAAAAATATAAAATACTTCTCATATGTACTAGATATTTAGTAAACCTTTAATTAAAAAAATATATATCATTAGGTTTAGGTGAGTATTTTGACCACAAATCCAAAATTAAGTTTTGTATGAAACAGGCCGCGCAGCCGTTCCTCTTAAGCGAGTTTCACTGTATGTTGCATTACTAGGTTACTTATTTAGGAAAACCAATTTTAGATTTATTATATAATAATAATACTGTTTTATTATCTTCTTGAAAATATAAAAACCTGTGGACATTACTGTTATTATTTATAGAAGTAAGAAAAGCATACATTATAATGTTGTTGTTTGAGAAGTTTGAAATCATTGTTATTATTATTTTATACACATCCCTATACGAGTATATAAAAATGAATGTTTGTCTACGTGTCCTCGATTTACTCGAAAATTACTCGATTGGTTTCGCTGAAAATAGCACAGTTTGTTCTTATTAGTGCCGGGGAGGTTTAGAGAGTGGTTTGAATAAAATCCAATCTGTAAAACTGTTGCTATGTTTTCAAATTAATATGAAAAACATTGAACCCGCCATGTTATATTAAGGTTAGCCCATGGATACACCACTCTGGTTAACCACAGATCACATATTCAAAAGAAGGTTTGTTTGGGTAGAATATTTTCAAAATGGAAAACACAAGTAGGTATCTACTTATGAATGTTTGGAATGAAATATTATTTTGAAATGAATGTTTCTTTGTTTAGAAATAATAATAGTCGTCACAAGGCATTACTTTCGCTGTGAAATCAATGATGGCACCCAAACGATAAGCAAGAATTCACAACTTCATAAGTTTATTAAAAATCCCATTAAGGCCGGGTACATCAGCTAGTTTTCTATAAGTCATTATGAATTTAGAGTTTTGTAGCACTTGAGAGATTCACAGTGGTACCATAATTCCAATGTGACATATGCAGAGATGGATTCACAGAGACAATATTATATTGTGAAATAAAAGCATCACTTTGAACCACTAACATTGACACAGTATTGACAATTTGTCGTCTCCTGGTTTTGCTTACACCATAGGTTCCTCGGGGCAGTATATTTTCAACTAACAAAGTTTTAGTATAAGCGACACAAGCAGCCAATAAATATATGAATAAATTAGCAGTTCGTACAAAATAATTACTATTAGGATTACATGCATAGTAAGTAAAATGTTTAAATAAAAACAAGAATGACAAAAGAAATAAGAAGGCAAAGATGAAAATAACTACCTTTGGCCGGGCTATAACGGCTTTCCTAAAGGGGTTGATAACTCTAGCTTCGGAGAACAGTTGCTCCTGGTCCCCATCGTAGAATCTCTCCATTAATTTCTCTTTATCCCATTTAAAGTGATTTAGTAGTATACGTGTTGTGGTGGCCGGTATCTGGAATTACAAAAACACTCATTTATTATCAGAATTCCTTAACACTTTTCGTATGGAAATATTTAGCGATAATTGAAGCCTTTCTTTACTTGAAACACGCACATTATTAGACAATAAAATGTAAGAAAGCTTCGTCTGCCCAACTGGGAACACGTCCCCTTTTAGGACACTCAAATTGACAAGTTTAATTCATATTACGTGCCATTATACAAAAATACAAGGGGAAAAGCTAGTATTGACATAGTATGGTAATACAATATATCTAGAAAAAAGTATAATAATTAAGTATAAAGAGATGTGAAGAATGAGTACAGAAAAAAACTTATGAATGCACTTATGAAGAGATGAGAAAAACAAATATTATAGAGTAAACAATTATGTACGAGTATATGTGTTTGATAGGTTACTGGTTGGTGCTATGAGGAAAAAAATGTGTTTAAAATTGAGTACTAAAAAAAGATAATATTATAGAGTAATATTGATAAGATTGAGTTACGTATCGCTCAGCTTTATGAGCCGACGACAAAACTCATGGATGCATCCTGAAGAGGACGCAGCAAATAGTTAATAACATATTAAATATATTTTATTCAGTAAGTACAAAAGGTAACTTCAGTAAATTGTTTATGACCAAATGTTTGTCCTTTTTCCTTTCCTTGGTTAGGGTTTTTAATCTAGTTAAGATGCCAACTTCATTTTGCACAGAAAGTGGCAATGAATGTAAAGCAAATTATACAATTAAATGAAGAGGATGAAGAAACACAGATTCATCTATGTAAAGAGTGTCATTATGAATCCTTACTCGGTAAGGATAATTCCAGCAACATGTGGAGCATTGTTAGATACATAATAAACTAAACAGAATACTGGTACACCTATAAAAGAATTACTTATCGGAAATACGATTATAACTGACGCTGAAACAATTGTACGCCATACTAATCAATATTTTGCATCTGTTGGTTCTAACTAACCATCATGCCGTTTCATACAGGAGTAGGCAGAGAGGACAGACCGCCAAACAACTCAATATTGGCATACACTTCTTGCTTCATTCACATTCATACATTCTCTTCTGTTATTCTGACATGGCCCAACTCAAGTATTTGATTCACTTGATCGTGCCATGTTTTTCTAGGACGTCTCCGACTTCTTCCATTCACATTCGCACCATATATTTTGCTTACACTTCTTTCTTCATTCACTCTACATGCCTCATGTAGAGTGAATGAAGAAAGTTAGTGGGAAGTGTTTTTGGATTACCTGATTTTAAATAAGGTAGTTAAAATATTTTAATATTTTTATAATAACAAATAATAGAATTTTTGGCAGTTGATTATTGGGCTAGGCAAAGTGTTTTTTTTTGTGGTTTTTATTAATCCAAAAATAATCCAGGATTTTTCTCTTTTTTTTTTAAATTTTGATTAATTTGTGGCATTTAAAAGACGTTTCATGGATCAGCATACAACAAGCAATATACTTTCGGATTACTCAGTTTCGCGCCCAAGCCCGCCTCTTTCAATTCTTGCATACAATTTTCCATGTATAGATTGAATAACCACGGTGACATTACGCAGCCTTGTTTAACACCTTTTGTGATGTCAAATCACCCTGTAAAAACACTGTTTACCCTAACACACGCAATGCTTCCCTCGTACAGAGACGCGATTGCCTGTATAAGATTCGTATTCACTCCATACTTGGACAATACTTTCAATAACTTTTTTCTGTCAACTCGGTCATTTGCTTTTTGCAGATCTACAAAGACACAGAAAAGTTTCTAGTTTCAATAAGATCTGATCCACGCACCCCCTTCCACTCATGAAAGCACTTTGCACTAGAAGTGAGTGGATCGCGAACGAGTCGGATCGGTGATCCAGATCTCCATACGAATTGAACGATCCGGATCGCAATGAACGACCTTTACGGATCGCAGATCTACACGGCTCGCGGATCGCAGATCTTTGCGAACGAGTGATCTGCGAGATCAGGTGAGCCGCGATCCGTGTGATCTTGTTGAATCAACGGGTCTCACGGCTCGCAGATCACTGCTGATCCGGGTTGATCGTTCGATCATAGATACATGAAATTTATTATATGTCATAATATAGGGATTCGTAATTCTAACACTTCAGTCATGGCGTCAGCGCTCGGGCTACATTGTATTGTTTATTCTAACAAGAACAAGGTTGAGCTTTTAACAATAACACCAATTAAAGTATTATGTTTATTATTTATTTTTAATAAATCATTGTTATCTTAATAATATAAATTCTCGTAGTTGAAAAATTGTTTTAGTATTTAGTAAGTAAGTAGGTATAATAATGTTTGTTGTTTGTTGAAGGTATAACACACGATGTTCAACGATTATTTTCCCAAAGATTTTTTTTTTTAATTTTTGCATAAGATTATTTATGGCACAATTAATAATTGTTCTTTTAGTTTGTTTATTGTTCCAGATAGTTAACACGACACACCGATTTAATTTTTAATGAATAACAAAAACAACAACAAATTAACAAAAACACTTTTTTATAGATTATAATTTAAAAACAAAACATTGGATAGTTTTGATAATGTCATGTTGGGCCTTTTTTGGGTGAGCGTTTGATCGGAAGGGGGATCCCAATAATATTGGGATTCCCTTTTCCAGGCCTGAAATATTTAAAAATATTTAGATGGGCCGACGGAGCGGGGGAAAGGCATGGTGCGGGAGGACGCGAGCCGTCGTTCAATCGAGCCGGATCACCGAGCCGTTTCGCCCATTGCTACTTTGCACATCCTATATTTTATCCTTTGTTTCCTTTCATACCCTTTCGATCAATATCTTACCATACAGTTTTCCAACTGAATTTAACAAGCTAATAGCTCTGTGATTCCTACATTCCATGTGCGACCCTCTACCATTGTATAGAGGCATGATCACAGCTCTTCTCCAATCTAATGGGGTGTAACCCTCCTCTAAACACTGGTTAAAAAGTTTGCATAACCATGTGAGAATTATCGCTAGCAAAATAAACTAGCAAAAAATTTTTTAATAGACTCTAAAACATAAGAGTTTTTAGTATCGGCAATTAAGGGGAACGGCTGCGGTGCCCGTTTCATACAAAGCTGAAATTTGGATTGGAGGCCAAAATACCCATCCAAACGGAATGATCTATTTTTTTAATTAAAGGTTTAGTAAATATCTAGTACGGATGATAAGTATTTTATTTATTTTTGTTTTACCTTATGAAATATCGGCCATTAAAAGAATTGATTTTTCGCGATTTTAGAGGCATCTTTAACAATTATTTAGGGGCTTAATGGTGATTTAAAAAAAAGTTTTAACCCATCTGCTTTGAAAACATAAAGAAATAAAAAATTAAATTTTTTTTTTTAATTTTTTTTTTTTTATTGGCTTTCACCCATTAAGGGCGATCTCGGCCATGTATAATCAGTTAGATTTTAATTGTACAGATTGTTCTTAAAATTAGTTACTTTTAAACAAGATATAATATTTGGGCAAATAAAATTGAAGCAGATAAGTTAGATAAGTTAAACAGTGTAAATTAATGTGTTCTTAATCCCCAATGACTTAAATTTTAATGCCATTTTTATAAATGTATTTTTCCTAATAAATTGTTAATTTGGGGGGAGTTGAGACTTAGAAGGCAGGGAATACTGGTAGGGAGATCAATTTTAAGTTTTACCAATTCATGCATAAAATTTGGAAATTGGTCATTGATAGGACACTCAAAGAAATTATGGTCCAGAGTGTCCTCTGACCCACAATCACAGTAAGTAGAGCTGACTATATGGAATCTGGCGAGATGACTAAGACAAGAAGTGTGACCTAGTCTCATTCGAGTTATGGAGGAAATATATATTTTTGGCATGCAAGTGTATTTATGAAACCAGGGCTTGACAGGAATAAACGGTTGTATTAATGAGTACTGATGACCTTTTGTTAGAGAAGCTATTTTACATTCAGAGGACCATTGGAGTTTGTATTTACTTTTTAGAATAGGGAAATAATCTCTAACTGGAACAGGAATACCATTTAACGGACCGTGAACAGTGGCTTCCTTAGCAATGGAATCCGTTATTTCGTTTCCAGTAATACCTAGGTGTCCTGGAATCCAAGCCAGGACCACTGACGTATTTGATAGTGAAACGGAATACAGGAGGTCTCTGATAGAGCAGATTAGGGAATCGCTATTAGAATTGAGTATTTATTAAAATATTAAAATAAGCATTATGGTGGACTTTAAATTAAATTAAAAATGACCAATTTACGGTAGAACACAAATTTGCCATACAGAATTTAAAACATCGACCTGAAAAAACCTTTTTTTATTTAAATGTTTTATTTATGTAATCGTACTTACATAGCAAATGTGACATATTTTTTAAAAAGTACGATAAACCTGAAAATAATTTTCTAAGCTGCCTCTAAAATTATGAAAATTGATTTTTTTTTCATGGCACATACTTAAAAAATTATAAAATACTTCTCATCTGTACTAGATATTTACTAAACCTTTAATTTAAAAAAATAGATCATTCTGTTTGGATGGGTATTTTGGTCTCCAATCCAAAACTCAGTTTTGTATGAATCAGGCACCGCAGTCGTTCCACTTAAAATAAATAAATCAACTTTTACATTCAAAATTAAACCAACTACATCGTAGAATAGATCGTAAAAATTATCAGTCTTAAAACTACATATGCAAAGGATCTAGGTCCACCAGATAGTCTAAACACACAGATAAGAAAATAATAAAATTTCAGATTGCTGCTCCGCTGTCATATATTTATAATTTAAGCTTTGCTTCGGACATATTACATGATCGCTTAACAAGTCCAAACCAGTACAGCTTTCAGTTATGAAAAGGAAACATGGACCATGCTACAAAAAACATTGCCCTATTCCTAGAACTGGCCAAGACTTTTGAAACAATATCACATAAAATACTTTTAAAGAGACTGCAAAATACAGAAATAACGGGAAGAGCTTTTCAATAGATACAAAAATATACTAGAATAAGGAACTCCAGTGAAAAATTACGAGGTTTGTTCAAAAGAAAAGGTGAATTTTGAATTTTCGCAGGCTGTGTACATTCGATTATCGATTTTTTTTTTGTTATGTTGGTACACATATGTTTATCATATGTTAGCATTATCAGCCATTTTGGATTAGTGGTTTGTTTTTGACAACTGGAAAGGTTAGTCACGTTTTTGTGTGTTCTTCGATTTTTTACTTTTGAAAAAAATGGATCAAAGAATATGTATTAAATTTTGCGTTAAAAATGGAATAAAGTGCTCCAACGCACTTAAAATGTTGACTGTGGCATTCGGCGAGTCTACTTTGTCCCAAAAAAGTGTTTATAAGTGGTACAAGAGCTTTACAGAAGGCCGAGAAGATGTTAATGACGATAAGCGTCCTGGAGTTGCAACCACGTCGACAAACGAAAAAAACATCGAAACAGTGAAGAAAATGGTTTGGGAAAATCGTCGAATCACTATTAGGGAAGTTGCGGAGGATGTTGGCATAGCAATCAGCTCATTCCATGCAATTTTATCAGATGTTTTGGGCATGAAACGTGTGGCAGCGAAGATTGTTCCGAAATTGCTAAATTTTGAGCAAAAGCAACGTCACATTAGTATCGCTCAGGAGTTGTTGAATGACGTCAACGACGATCCAGATTTGCTCAAAAGGGTCATAACTGGTGATGAAGCGTGGGTATATGGTTATGACGTCGAAACCAAGGCCCAATCATCCCAATGGAAACGGCCAGAAGAGCCAAGTCCGAAAAAAGCACGCCAAGTTCGATCAAATGTGAAGATTTTGCTCTCTGTTATCTTCGATTAAAATGGCGTGGTGCATCATGAGTTCTTGCCAACAGGTCGTACGGTTAATTAGGAATACTACAAGGAAGTTATGCAACGTTTGCGTGAAGCAATACGGCTCAAACGATCGGAATTGTGGAAAAACAAATCATGGATTTTGCATCACGATAATGCACCAGCTCACACGTCAATGCTTGTTTGTGATTATTTGGCCAAAAACAACACCGTAATCATGCCTCAACCACCGTATTCACCAGATTTGGCTCCTTGCGACTTTTTCCTATTCTCGAAACTGAAGAGACCAATGAAAGGAAAGCGTTTTGCCACAATTGATGAGATAAAGTCAGAATCGAAGAACGCGCTTTTCGGTATGGCCGAAAAGCGCATTCCAGAAGTGCTTCGAGGATTGGAAGAAGCGCTGGCATAAGTGCATTATATCTGAGGGGGATTACTTTGAAGGGGAGAAAATGGATATCGATGAATAAATAAATACTTTTCGAATAAATTCGAAATTCACCTTTTCTTTTGAACAAACCTCGTATAATGGCTTTAAAAATATGTATTCATATAGATCAGCAAACGCCGATTCTGAATATACAACTTTCGTTTTATAAAATTATACGTAGAATTTATAAATCGTTATTTAAAAGTGAGTAAAAATCATCTCATCAAAACACTGTGTTATGTTGGTACCATTGCATTTGGAATATCTGACGTCACGTGCGCATTCTATTTTTGGATTAGTAAGAAAAAATATTTTTTTCGATTTTGTTTCGTATTTTAAATATGTATTTTTTTAGTTTTGGCGAAATTTAAACTTAATTTGGGTGACTTTAAGCTCTATAATTGTTGTTCAATATAAACAATTATTATTAATGAATGAAATTAGAGTATTCATGAGCAAACCTACTATCAATACGGATATTATGATAAAGTTAATGCTCGATACTATTATTATTCTTCGAGTTAAATGTAGATAATTTTATTACTTATGTTTAGTTATGGTTTACCATAAATAAAATATAAAATTATGTACGTTAAAGCTCATCCTTCTTTTGATATTTGACATCCTAACCTCAAAACTGATCAATTCCGATCGGCCATAGATTTGGAGCGTTTTGGCGGGCTTTGAAAATTATTTTAACTATGAAAACTAACCTTAGAAAAAAACTAAATATACTGGTATTTAAGGTCGAATGAGATTATTCATTGTCTTACAAAAGAAAGCAATCACTTGGTGGCTTGACATCATATTTAAATGAAAAAATTCATTATTTTAAACCACTTTATTATATTTATACATTGTCAACCGGTTAGTTTTTATGATTACGGTCATATCACTGTTTTTATTATTACAATCATAAACTGTGTTCATATAATTACGGTCCTGAAGAAAATTGAGTTCAACCGAAACTGGTCGACAATGTATAAATATAATAATGTGGTTTAAAACAAAGAATTTTTATTTAAATAAAAAGTATCTTTTACCCCTACTGAAAGTAAAATGTTTCAGTTGTATCGTGAAAAATGTCAACAACAGAACCTGCCAGAGATTTTAAAAAACAATAACAAAGAGTTTGTACTGTAAAAATTTTGTTACTGAATTTAATTTATCATTTGGAAACCCGAAAAGAGACACTTGCAGTACGTGTGATGCCGGTGAAGTCAATAACATTCATAAAGACAATTACCACCCAGTCATGGAAGCACTAAAAACTGTCAGGGAGAGTGATAGCATCAGAGATCACAGTGTATTTAACAATGGACCAACAGCAGACGATGCCACTTCCTAAATTGTCATCTTCAAAAGCAATCTATCAATTCTTTAAAATTCGAGACACACATCGTTGTAAAAAAACTTGAAAAGGCTATAGTACGTGGACGGAAGACATGGTAAACAGGAGATGTTCTGAGAATTGTAGTTTTTCTGTTACGATTTATTGAAGTTGACGAGAGCATTAAAGGAAAAAACCATATAATCATCTGGTCTGCCACTTCAGCATACCATAATAAGTTTTTTCCATGATCTGCCTTTATCAACTATCAACGTACTTATGATCATAATTACTTATCTAGATTCCGACAGACTTAGGGGGAATGGAAAAAGTTCTAGGGATACTGAGTATTTACCAGAAAGCTACCAGGAAATCTTCTCGAAGGGAATAGATATGGATCAACATTTTCGAAAAATTAACAATGTGCGTCAAATTACGGTCTAGAGGGAGAAAGACGAATTGAACGAAAAAGTGACTAAACCTCACTTTCTCATTCAATTCGATAGCATGAAATGGATTAGAGTAGAAGAGCACAGCTCCTATCTCTATAAAGAGTCACATAACGAATCCTTGCCATTCGAGAAGGCTAAAATATCAACAACAAAAAACATGAAGTTTATGGAACCACCCTGAGATGTTGAAATTATTGAGAGATTCTGTGAGAAGATGTATGCAACTCTCTCATATGAAAAAAAAACCTCATGGAGCAGTTTAAATTTGTTAAACCAGAATATCGTTATTATTACGAGGCACTTGTGGAAAAATAATTTTATCCATTATCCAATACACACATGACACATCTTGTTAACTTGGCATGCTTCGACAATAAATCCCCTTTACAAACCAATTCATCTTACAGTATTAACGTCCTAGAGTCCTATGTTAATCACCACAATGAACACACATTGTCCTTTTTACGTGTGTTCAACAGTATCCTGTTTTATCACCGCGGAGGTGTGCAATGTCAACAATGCAGCAAAAACCCACTGCTGCGTGGTTTCAATCTGCTAGTTATAATATTGTTATTGTATCTAGTGGATGAAGGTGTTATGTACACATTTTTATTTAAAAAAAAACAACCAATTTCAAGTATTTTACAAAATAGTCGTTAATGAGGAAAATTTAATGATCCTTAATAATCACTTACACGTAACAGAACTTGATTATATTAAACTGAGAAAAATTACATAAAAAATTCTTTCAAAAACTTTGACCTCAACTTACTAAAAACTTTCATTTTGCAACATAACTCCTTCATCCACCCGTGTCTTCAATTAATAGTGTGAGTATACTTTAAGGAAAGTAACTAAAGATATTGTCAAAAAAACTTTGGCATATTGAACCTGAAATGTGTGTGTATACGAACCAAGAAATGACAATGGGTGAACCTAGAAGTAACAATGGGTGAACCAAGAAATAACAATGGGTGAACCTAGAAGTAACGATGAAAATAACGAGGCCTATTATATTAATTTGTCATTATACATAGTCTAAACGTACCATAATGTAAAATACGCACTATGAAGAAAGTCTTAAAGGGCGTTTTTATGTATACGCATACCTATGAGAGTATCATCCCTTCGATAACCTCACCTTAATTTGTTAATAGGGATGGAGAAATTTTGAGGGCTGCCCATGAAACAGAAGTAATAAAGATTTGCTTATGTCTCGTAGACTAACACATCTTCGCAGTGAAGTCACAATAGCACTGGGACAACATATCTACTTATTCCAGTACAAAGAACAGAATAATAAATACATACTTTAAACGAGCTCCATTACAAGGAAAATCCCTACTTTAATGAATCTAATGAATAGCATAAAAATGGCAGCCGTTTGCAATGTTGTAAACGACACATAATAATATAATCAATCAATAACAGTTAATAGTTACTAACAGACAAATACAAAAAGCATAATGGTTTACAACAATTAATTTCAAAGGTAAACCAATCAATTTATAGGTTATACAATTAATTACCTAATGAAGACAACGATTTCAATCTATTATTGATCATATGAGAATAAAAATTATATATTTCTAGAATTTTTAACGCTTTTTAACTATGTATTTGAAAAAAATTGTAAAAAATACTGGGTCCACGATAGAGCATATTCTATCAAATGAATAACAATCAATGAGTTCATGTAAATAAAAAAAACAATAAGAAACATCGTCAGTCCAATGCCAAAGTCGCAAATCTGCAAAAACATCACCTCGAGATATTGAGGTTTGAAGTCTCTAAACTGGCATCAAAAATCCATGAATATTATTAATAAACCAACTTCACATGCATTAATATTCATCAAATCCATAGATATGATGGAAATTAACATAAATCATTGTTTGATGCAAGTTCAAGTACCTCAAACATCAGTATCTCGAAATTATGCTTTGCAGATTTTTGCAACTTTAGTATTGGCCCGGCAATATGTAGCATAAGGATAGTGTAACTGGACAATAAGTTAAAATGCAATGTTGGACAGCCTGCAATAGCAGTTTCCACGGCAATAGTTAACATAATGATACCTTTAGGCTAACACAAACTATCCTAATAGCTCCATTTTCATCTCTCCCTCTTTCTCACAAATGACGTAAGCATCAGAAAGAGGCATTACAATGGACATCTCAGCGGCAGGACCATAACCTGGTTTATTATAATGACGTTGAATAAATAATAATACTTCTTTAAGCTAGCCGGGCAGCCCTAACGGCACTAGAAAGTAACCGATGCGACTCCAGCCCGCTGATGGAATGCAGGACAATTCTTGAAGAACTGGCTACCATCAATAAAATAACCCTGATCTGGGTACCAGGACATAACGGTATCGAAAGCAATGAGCGGAATGACGGACTAGCAAGGAAAGGGGCAGAAGCACCGCTTGAGGGATCCGAGCCTGCCGTAGGAGTGGCAGCATGCCTAACCAAAGTACATATTGAAAGGAGGGTTAAATCCCAGCACTGGAAGAAATGGGAGAGGGCACGCAGAATGAGGTAATCCAAAGTACTCATAAACAGACCAAACTCCAGATGAACCAGGCAACTACTCAATATGGACTGACACTTATTGAGGGAACTGGTAGGATTACTAACGAGACACTGCCACCTCAGGAGACACATGCACATATTGGGAAAGGAAAACACCATTAGATAACAGGAATGTGAAGAGGATGAAAAGACTCCAATTAGCCTATGGTGCTCGAGTCCCGCCTTGGTGGGAAGAAGGCTCAGCTACCTGGGAAGACATATTGTGGAACCAAGAGACAGCCGAATATTCAATGACAACCTTGGTGAACTTTATCAAAGAGACCGGGTTATTTTCAAAGAAATAGGGTAAAATGGAAGATAGTACAAAGGGCCTATGGCCTGAGTGCTCGCGGGAGTTATGCAAACTGCCTATGTATCAATAAAATAAAAAATAATAAGCTAGCTCAAACTAACCTAACCGTGTTTGTTATAATTAGGGCACAGTTGTTCGTGAAGTTGAACAATTTAGTGTATGCCATTAATATTTGTACGATCTACAGTGGTAGACATGAAGTTAATAAGAAATAACAATATTAATGTTATCTAATAAACATATCGGCAAAACTACACACGAGATACTATTGTTAATTTAACCGGTCAGCTGTACAAGCATCTGAGGCAGGTAGTCACTACAATGAATTCATTTCTTATCACTGGCTGTTTATAATATTTGATTTACTTTAATCTGCAGCAAAATAAAAAAATATGTTGACTATTGATATTTCAAGTGCACAATTTAAACTGCCAAACAAAGCATTATTACTTGATGCTACGGAAAAAACTTCGTAATTGCTTATTATGACAATAATATTATTGTATGATGCACTAAACAATCAAGTATTATTTCAGAATATCCAAATTAAAGAAGCATCGCAATATAAATGATTAATAATACATAAAGAACTTTGTATCTCAAGTAATTTGTGTAAAAATAATGATTGGAAATGTTATATTTGCTAGAAGAGTTTGTTATTATAACTGTTTTCTTTGGATAATAACTGTTGTTCGACAAAAACATAAATAAACCATGAAAGGAGACAATGAGCAGTGACGGATTTAATATAATGTATGCCCATATATAAATAATGACAATCTGTCCGATTAAAAGTGAAATAGAATAGTGACCTTCGTTAGTAAAGCAGCTAGAATTGGCAGAGCCAGGAGGGAACTATGAAAACGAAATCACTTATTTGAACTTGCCAAAGCTGACACAGAGAAAATGACAACGATTTAGATTCAGGTCAGCGAACTTTTCATTAAAGAATAACCTTTCAGAATGGAACAAATTACAATATTGAGAAATTCCTTTGTATCCGAGTGCACTAAATTAGAATAAAGCAGAAAATGGCCTGAAAATCGTGAAAAATATTTGACAAATAACACTGACCTCAACGACTGTGTTCACTTCTTTTATAGAATTAACCATGTGCTGTACAATTTCTTCCGTTGATAAAACTTCAAAAGGATAATCTTCTATTTCTGTTTGACGTTCCCTCGTATTGTGAGACTCGACTTCCATAGCGAAATCAACATCGTCTCCACTCGATTCGTTTCCCGAATCGACATCATCCTTTGTTTCATCTTCGGAATCCATTATATTATTGTCTAATCCTTAAAACTACACAGCACAAATGCGGAAAAACGAAGGATTAGCGAAACAATCAAATTAATTGCACTATGAAATTTCGAAAGGTCAACAATGTAGAAAATAGTGCACCCGCAAGCTGCCAAATCCTCTGACGTATATATTTCTCTCTGTGTGAGATGTTTCAGTGTATGCGACGACCGACGGCGACGACAGCTTGTCTTTAGTCTTTGCGCAATGCACCATTAAACCTAAATATTCACAGGATACGATTATCGCTAGCTAAACTATTAACGGATCTGATAAAACTTCGTATTTAATTCAAATTTAACCATTTTCTTTCATTTGTTAATGTTATTTATTTCACTCCGATAATTTTATTGTTACAATTGTTTTACAGCCATAAATGCGGGGTTGCTAACCAAACACAGACCCGTCATTTACAGACGCACGCTATAATAGTCTTTAGGTACAGCTACATACGATTGTTTATGGTACTTTAATTTAAAAATATTTAATTCATGTCATAAAGTGGCCATAAACCAGACAGACACGTTAAAAAATATTATCACCATTTCACCGCACCACAGGGTTTTGGCTGAAAATAATTCAATAGTAGGTATGCTTTTTGTTGTTATTGTGTTCATAAATATTTTGCTGAGCAGATAGTTACACGAAAAAAACAGTCAACGTAAGGACGAGACTCGTTTAGACTTATATATAAAAAAGGGCTGTAATATTGTACCACAATATCAATTTATTTAAATGTATTTTCATTTTTTATTATTTCATTTTATTTCAGATATCGTTATTCCGTTATCTAAAAAAATCAGTGATGGAATGTATTACATTGCACTACCCCTGCAAACCCTCTCGAACAAATTATCACTACTCCTATCTATAAAATATATTTATAAACTGATATATGTATACCGGATATAACACAAAAAATATGTTTGATATTCCTAATAATTTCACAAGAGCGTGCGAGCACAGGACTTCTGCTGTTCCGAGATCCAGAAATAGCCTACCATTAGTAATGCATCTCGGGAAAATGATTCTACTAATAACTTGTCCCCTGATATAGATATTTTTTCAATTTATTATTGAAAAAAATTAAAAGTCGTTTTATTATTTTACTTTATAGAATGCATGTTTATTTTTAGTTATAATTACCAAAAATATACGTTTAAAATAAATAAATTTTTAAAAAGTTTAAAAAAATGCCTTGGGATTAATAAAAAAATCTTGCTTATTCAAACGAATACTATATGAAATATTGATTCAGTACTTATATAAAATGTCGGTACTCCGAGTGCTCTTTCAGAATAGCCTGTCATTTGGCCACATGCAAGGTTAAGTCATTATTGAGATTCAAAAACTTTATGCATATTATTTGTTAATATATTAACTTCCACATTGTAAGCAAAGATTATTTTGAATAACCCGCGGTTATTGTTACATGGAGCGCGAATTACAAGAGCAATAATTCAGAAATTAAATGATAACACACTAAAAATAATTATGAAAGGATTTCAATGAAATATTAAAAATATAAAAAAATAATTAAAATAGGTATTACTTAATACAACTTGGCATATTTCATAAATATACTCCAATCTCTCTGTTTCTTCATTAGAATTAATCGTTTATTACAAATCGATTAAACTAAAATTACCCATTTAATAGTAATCTAAAGAAGTGTTTTGAAGTTCCCATATTTTTTCCGAGTAGAATATCTAAATTTTATGCTTTTCTTAAAAATAGAAATTACAATGATTTCAGTGAAATATTTTTTTTTCCAATATATGTACGTACGCTCACGAATATATTTGCATCATTACTAAAATCTAAGCTATTTTTCGATTTTACACATCACTAGTAAAAATTATGTCCAGCTTGTTGAAAAAGTTTGAGTGGTTCAGAATTCTACCTAATTCGTAACTGGGAAGATTCAATAGTTTTAGAACTCAACCATTGCGTAACTATTCGTAAATGTACTTACGTGATAAAAAACATAGATGTCACTATAATGATTTCACGAAATATTACCAAAACTGTGACAAATTCGTTAACTAAACCTAATGCGTACTCACATATGGCGCTAATTCAACATAAAAATTCACTTACAGCTCGTAACGTTTTTAAATATTGAAATTAATTGTTTGTTGGCGTGTGTACACTTGGAATATGAAATTGAGTAAATTGTTATTGTAGGTTTAAAGTTTAAGTCCTTCGACAAACTATAAAAAAACTACAATACATTATTGTAATGCCAATGACATTATTTTGGTTGTAACGTCATTGTGTAACACTAACATTATTATAAAGTATTTTCATAAATACGAAATTTGATCTAAGCGAAACAGGTTTGCGTAAAAATACAATAAATTCGTAGTTTATAACAAAGTGTTTGTTTTATTTAAAAAAAAATAAAAAATAGTTCGACTTTAGTAAATGTCTACATTTTATCGCCAAGCTACTATACCCAAATCCTAAAGTAGATATGTATTACTCGGTAGGTACCTACTTGCCCAACGAAAGATGACGTTGTAACCAAATAGATTGGAATAATAATTATATTGGTTGACGATACTTTTTTTTCATCCAGTTTTCATATGGGTTGGATTTTCCTATGGAATTTCCTTTAGAATTTTCCGTTTTACTTTTTCTAAACCCTTTTGTTCAGATTCCATACGCGTTGTCTTTTTATCTGGCAAATTCTATTGAAAATTCCATAGAAAAAGACAACTCACGAGCAACCTGGTTGAAAAAAAGTATCGCTTTTTTTCATCCAGTTTTGGATTGTCTTTTTCTATGGAATTTTCTATAGTATTTTCCATAGAAAAAGGCAACTGACATGCAATCTGGATGAAAAAAAAGTGTAAGAACGTCTTTAAGAAAGACTTCGATTCTTTATTTGCATAGTATTTCCAAGAAGATCTCTCTGTGAAGATATGTTGTCATTGTTGACTTGAAGTCAACATTAATGATTTTAACTTTAAATTAGGCACGAAATCCATCTGGATTTCAGGATTTCCCCATAAAAATAAATGATATCGCAAGGTTTTATGGGAATACCCATAGGTAATTGCAGACGACATACTTATCTATGCAATCGGGCGTCGCTACTGTAGGTATTTATAAAAATGGAGGATAATATTAAAAAGTCTTGAACTTGAAGTATGATATCGGTGTAAATGGCGTAAATTGAACCGGTCTCATTAGCTAAGTTCGTTAAGCGGTTACCCCGGATAGGTAGAGGTCCTGGGTTCAAGTCCCAGATGCGACTGAAATCTTTCTGTTGTTTTTTAATTTCTGTTGTTTTTTCGGTTTCGTGGTTCATTTTGGGATGTGTTAATATTATCTTCTTCAATGATTAACAATTTATAGATTCTAGGTATAATCTACATATATAAAAATCATCTTATATATATAAAAATATTTGTTTGTTCTCGATGTTCTCGAAAATTACCCTACCGGTTTCGCTGAAAATAGCACAGTTTGTTTTTATTAGTGCCGGGAAGGTTTAGAAAGTAGTTTGAATAAAATCCAACCGGTTTCGCTGAAAATAGCACAGTTTGTTTTTATTAGTGCCGGGAAGGTTTAGAAAGTAGTTTGAATAAAATCCAATGTGTAAAACTGTTGCTATAACTAGTATGTTATTAAAATTAGTATGAAAAACATTGAACCCGATATGTTTTATTTAGGTTAGCCCATAGATATAAGACTCGGGTTAGCCACAGATTACATATTCCAAAGAAGAAGGTTGTTTTGAGTAGAATATTTTCAAAATGGAAAACACAAGTAGGTACCTACTTAAGAATTTTTTATTTAGATATATTTTGAAAAAATAAATGTTCGGAATGAACTAAAATTTTCAAATGAATGTTTCTTTGTTTCATTGTTTGAGATAAGTAATAGTCGTCACAAGAATATTTTCAAAATGGAAAACACGAGTAGGTACCTACTTAAGAACTTTATGATTTAAATATATTTAAAAAAATAAACATTTAGAATGACATAAAATATTCAAATGAATGTTTCTTTATTCGCCGTCAAAACAATTATGGCACCTAATGACAAGTGAAAAATCCCGAGCAAATCAGCTAGTTATATAATAAAACTTATATACCCAGAATCCTCGTTTGCTGATCTATATGAATACATATTTTTTAAGCCAGAATATTTTTCACTGGAGTTCCTTGCTAGGCTTTTTTGTTTGCAGGACAAGGGAGCGTTGGCAGGCTCGTGAATATTTTATATTGTGTTTTTAATTTAGATCGATGTAATATACACGTTATTTTCTAATTATATTAGGTCAGGTTATTTTGTGTAGATTTTCTTGCTCCTTTGATATTTGTACTTTACATTTGATTATTTATACCCCTAGTTTTTTTTTTTTATATATTTATTTCTTGCTAAGGCAATCCCGATGAGTTTCAAAACTCATTTTAGGACGGGAGGAATTTACCATACATAAGTAGAAGATAGTACATACAATTTTACATTGACAGCAAAATATCAAAAATAGAAGTTTCACATACAAACAGAAATAATTTTATAAGGCCAAGTTAAATAGAACAAGACACAAGAGAAAACATAAAAGGGAACAACAAGATATACAAATATGGATTTACTGATTTTCATTTTTAAATATGCTTAAAAAGTATTCCTTTAAACCATCATTTTGAGATTTTTTATTTTTCTGGATGGTTTTGTACATATCTGGAAGCGAATTATAAAGTGTGTAGGCAATGTAGTTTAAAGATTTTATTCCATATTTTGTTTATTCTACAATATTAAATAGTATTCTAAATTGTGCATGTAAGTGAATCTGCTGCTCATGAGTATTTTATGTCATAGTTTAAATTTGCATATATATACTATGATAACAGATATCCTATGTAGTATATCTGTTATATTACAATTATATTAGGTTAGGTTAGTTAGCATAAAGCGCACTTGAGGTGAACCTTCACAGAACTGCGCTATGGAAATTTACTCATATTATTATTATTATTATTAAGTCTAAACTTGGGTAGCTGGACTGAGGGTCTGTAGGAAGACAGTACAAAACCGGCAGGAAATAATGCGGTCAGCCCGGTCTTTCCACGGTAGGAGAACCTACCAAATTACATTATTCAAAGAAATCAGTTTGTTGAATATAAAACAAATTTCTTTGAAAAAGGTGGTTAAATGTTAAATATAATTGAGTATGGTTAAGTTTTAAATATGGTTAAATATTAAATATGGTTCAGTATGGTTAAATGTTAAATATGATTAAATGTTATATGTGGTTAAGTATGGTTAAATGTTAAATATGATTGCATATAATTAAATGCTAAATATGATGAAATGTTACTTATGGTTAAGTATGGTTAAATGTTAAATATGGTTGAGTATGATTAAATGTTAAATATGATTGAGTATGATTAAATGTTAAATATGGTTAAGTATGTTTAAATGTTAAATATGATTGGGTATGATTAAATATGATTAAGTATGGTTAAATTTTTTAAAATGGTTAGGTTTGATTAAATGATATGATTAAGTATGGCTATATGTAAAATATGATTGGGTATTATTAAATGCTAAATACGATTAATTATGCTTAAATGTTAAATATGATTAATTGTTAAATACGATTAAGTATGATTAATTGTAAAATATGGTTAAGTGTGGTTAAATGTTAAATATGATTGAATATCATTAAATGTTAAATATGGTTAAGTATGATTAAATAAGGTTAAATATGGTTAAATAATATGTATGGAATGGAAGGAAACCACAGATTGTAAATAACACAACTTATTGTAAAGAAATGCGTTACGGAGGAAGACTAAACCATAAAAGTTTGGAGGGAATGGCATGTACATATTTAATTCTAGCCAGCTGGTAAATCCGAAGAATCTGTGACGAAATTCGGAGAACGAAGAAATGGGGTAAAAATCGGAGACTCAGTCACCTTAAACCCGACGCATTTGTCCATTCGGCAGCTAACCGGTCGAATTGGTGATATAATTAATACTACGTTCTAACTTTAAGTACAGCTGTATCAAATGCATGATTGCCTTGTGCATAGTGCAAATAATCACGTAGCATGAATGCATCTAGTGGACAATGGACACTACCAAGAAAAAACCCGACCCACGTGTAAAATCTATGCTACTATCCCGAGTCCCGAGAGTAGACGTCTCTCGAATCCGAATGTTCTGGAAGGATCTCGACTGAACACTGAAGACTGAACGATTCCTCTCCATGGTTTGACTGTATAGAACAACTACTATACATAATAATAATATTCTGAATTGTTAGTAATAACTAGAATCAAATATCATGCTACCTTGAGAAATTTGGCGACAAATTGTATTAGCACACCTTGCAACGCTTACAAGAACTATTAAAATAACTCAATGCATATCATATTTTTATTGCATTTTTATAGTGTCTGCTAATCCACCCCGCTAGATGGCAGCACTAAACTTGTTAAAATTAAAGTATTAAAATTGAAGAGAGTTTCCTGAAATCTGTGCTGGTATAATGTATAGTCCTGTATTTTGTGGTGTGGTATTAGTTACTCCTGTTGGTGTCGGTAAATGTACTCGTATATAGAGTAGTGTACCGTGCGTTGTGTGACAATGTTGTTATTGTGAGAAAGTGAATGGCAGCGGCCGGTAGAGGTGGAGTGAGTGGAGGTCGGAGGGAAGGGGAGGTAATAGAATGATTGGACGGTAATTGAACCAAGTACAGACCCCTCATAAGATTCTTCCAGACCACTTAGTGACAAGGTCCGTACTACGGATAAATCGAGTGCTTTATTTATTTTATAAATAATGAAACTGTAACTACTGTAAAAATTCGGCGAAAAAAATCACATTACGAATTAGACAGAATAACGATTAAATAAAAAATAAAAACACTTATTCAACTTTATTCCACTTTTATTTTTGACCGTGACCGGTTTCAGCCTGAGACGGCTATCCTCAGAATGGTACAATTAATGCTTAAACTATGGTTTATATACAATTTTGGGTGTCAGGGGTAACAAACCATGATTTTACTTAGATTATATTTTTCAGTATTGTTTGGTTGTTTGTTACCCCTGACAGTTGCAAAAATAGAAATTTAAAACAGAATAACAATTATTTATACCTAACGCCAGCTATCATCCTTTGTTTGAAGGCATTAACTTCTCCTTTCACCCTTCGGCATTAATTTCGCAGCCCACAACACAAATAGGTGTATTTCATGCCTAGCAACTTTCCAGTGGCCCGATAAACCATCGACTTAAAACTGTTCCGAATCGGAAGACAGAAGCATTGATATTTACGTACTTTTAACAAAATAAAAATTAAATATTATCGTAAGTATCGACTTTAAACAATATGACCAAGCTATTTGTCACATAATAATGTTATTAAATGAACCGAATAAACGAAATTGCGATGCCTGTAAAGTACCTATCCTGAAAGTTTCAAATTACAGATAATGGTGATTTTAATTCTAAAAATTATATTAAACTAGACGTGTTAAGTATGTGTGATGCACATATAATAAGGAACTCCAGTCCAATTTTGTTATTTTTTAAAAGCAATAATGACTTTGAAAATTATACGAGTATACCAGTATATTTAGTTTTTTTATAAGCTAGTTTTCATAGTTAACGAAACGCTCCAAATCTATGGCCAGTCGGTTTTGTCAGTTTTGAGGTTAAAATGTCAAATGTCAAAATAAGGATGAGCTTTACCGTTTATAATTTTATATTCTATTCATAGTAAACAATAACTAAACATATGCAATAAAATTGTTATTACCTTTTTAGAATCTTTAACTGAAAGAATAATATTATTATTGAGCATTAACATTATCATAATATCCATATTGATTATTGATTTGCTCATGAATACTCTTTTTATTATACTAATTTATTTCATTAATGATAGTTTTTTTTATATTGAACAACAATTTTAGAGCTTAAAGTCACCCAAATTATGTTTAAATTTCGCCAAAACTAAAAAAATACGTATTTAAAATACAAAACAAAATCGAAAAATAAAAATCTTCATACTAATCCAAAAACAGAATGCGTACGTGACGTCAGATGTTCCAAATGCAATGGTACCAACATAACAAGTTGTTTTGATGAGCTGATTTTTTATTCACTTTTAAAAAACGATTTATAAATTCTACGTATAATTAATTATATATAATAAAAGTTAAATATTCAGAATTGGTGTTTGCTGATCTACAAGTATACATATTTTTTTAGGCCGTAATATTTTTCACTGGAGTTCCTTATTCTTCTTCAAAAGAAAAGAGCGTTGAAATATTTAAAAATCATATCTTTCCTGCAAGTCTTAGTTTTTTCCGCGTTTTTCAGTAAAGTATAAAGTAGGTCATCAAAATCATTGGCGAAGCCGTGCAGTTAACAAAAATCCATATTACTCGATTAACAGTTTCATATTTTTCTCGTTTCAAGGATGTGGTAGGAACCACCCGAAAATCATCTAATTTAATTCACCCCGACTCTATTCTAATTGAAGGTTTAAAATGTCCTTCAAATAAGCATGTATTTTAATTTAACCCAACGTTATTCCCTTTAAAATAATTATGATAATACCAATGTTATACTTGTTAATTACTTCAGCGTAACCCGTAAACTCGTGTGCTTATACCGTTGCATAACGAAAACTAAGAATCAAATCTTTCCCAAACACTGGGGCCCGGTTTTTAGAAATGGTGTAACTGCCTTGTGCCCATTTACTTCGATATTAAACCGGAATCACATCAAACACCAGCGATTGTCAAATAACTATTTATTCTTTTCGCAAAGAAAGCACGTAGGTACCTAACGCTTGAGTGGGTAGGTACTGTAATAATGCGGTACGACAGGAGAAGCAAAAGTACTCACGCTTAATATTTAAAACAATGTTATATGGCACTGCCCAATTAACACATTCATGGATATGGATTTAAATTATTTATTAAAGTGGAATTGGTCTAGATATGGTAATGACTTATTTTGTTTTTTATATTACACAGGAGGCCCCGAGGAAAATAATTTCCCTCAGGGCCTATGTCATCTTTGAGGATGCTGTGTGGAGGATATTTTTGGTGAGGGAGAGGAGTGAACATGGATCCTGAAGAGACCCATGTTGTAGCAGGGAGAAAATAGTCGTAGAAACGACCCGTTCGCATGTGACAAATGTCAACCGTGCCGAAGGGATCAATGACGATAGTTCCTCAGAGCTGATTGTTGTTACTCTTAAGATTGCAATCCGTTTATTAAGATAGGGGAATCTATCAACCGGACGGCCCGTTTTTGTAAGAGTCAAGGGTTTTTAAAGTATTTTTAGGCTCCAGACCAGAGGCGGTTGCCAAATTCAACAATGGGGCGCCCTTACGATATTTACAGGGTCAACAGTTGTGTACTATTAAAGGAATAAAAATAAGGAACTCCAGTCCATTTTTAATTTATATTTTAATTAACAAAGACGTTCTAACTAAAATACCAGTATGTTTTTTTCTGAAGTTAGATTTCATAGCTAAACTGTTTTTTCTGATACTGTACAAATTATCGATAAAAATATCTACATTAACACGCTCTATTTTTTCTATAGTCGACACATTTGAGACAGAGGGCTAAAGTAGGCAATATTATTTCTGAACGTATTTTTTTATTTACATTTTACAAAAGAAAAAAAAAGAATGAAAAAAGTCCCGATAAACTACTTTTTTCTAAAAGAGGAGCTTGTAATTCAAAACTCAAAATTTACAGCTAAGGTTACGAAATATATATATTTTGTAACCTTAGTTAAAATTGTAAAATAAAAACATAAAAAAACATAATATGTAACAAACTTAAAACATGAATATTTCTCAAGAATCTTACTCCCAAAAAAATATTTATAAATATTTCAAAAAAAAAAAATTATATATATGAAAAAAATATAAACACATGAACGACAACAATAAATCGTACATGAAACAATTTTTTGTCATCGTCTAATACAAATAGCTTCTTTCAGCTAGCCAAGATTAAAATATATTTATTAATTGTTTACTTTTAATTCAGTTTTTTTATTTTTTATTTCAGCAGGTAACATATTTATACAGCTAGGAAGCATGTGATCTAAAGTTCTTTGCCCATATTTGTTTTTATGGTTAGAAACCATTAATCCTTCATTAAAAATGAGACGCGTGCTCGTGGAATGTGCTATGGCGCCTTAAACAATAGGAATTAGGTACATTTATATCAATACTGCTAAGACATATAGTAGGTATCTATATGACCGTGAATTATTTTGTATAAACATATTAAATCAATCAATGGGCTCCTAATTTTGACCTATGAACATATTTGTTTAATCCATAATATTATTCACTTTGTTTTGTACAAACTCACTTTAAGCAGCACACTCGGGAGTTGTACATGTTTATAGATAAGATATATATATATACCATTTACTATGTCGATTATAGATTATATATTAAAACAACAAAAAATTAAAAATATTGTCTTTTATACATTAATTAAATTATTAATATAAAAATATATGTATTTATATATTAATATATAAATACATATTTACATGAATTAATTATTTGATTATTATTTTATTTTAATTTTTATGTGAGACCTCACAAGAGCGTCCCTGCGTGTACAGAGCACATGCGGGAGAACTATATCGCTACCCAGTTGGGCAATGTTGTGAGGCGATGGGCAATGCGGGACTTGAAGAAGCCAGGACTAAATGTAGGAGGAAAGACAGATTCCGGTAGCTCGTTCCACATACGAGCCGATTTACAAAAAAAATGAGTCAGCCAAACGACCCGTTCTCATGAAGACAACATCAACTGTGAACGGATGTTCCTCTCGTGTCCGTCGAGTTTCACGCACAAGGGGATTAAAATGCATTGAAAAACGGTACATATTCCAGATTCCTGTACCTACCTATACCCAGGCTTGCCTGTCCCTTCAAAAATGTTTGCAGGGACAGGCAGAAGTACGTCGCGCCGCTCCCGCTTCTCCTCCGAGTCGTGAGTTAGCGCCTATTGAAATGTATGGCGCAGTGCCCTGTCGGTATCACGTATGAGGTTTATGTCGATTCCCTACTGGACCGTCAGAGAGAGGCCTTAGAAGTAGGTGGCACGATGGTTGTCTACTAGGACAATTAGTATTTAGCACGTTTCGTATTAGTTTACTTGCCGTAGATGACGAGGGCGCGTCTCTTATCGCCACCGTATGATGGACACGCTCACATAATCAGAGCTGTGCAATTACATGCAAATTTAATAAAACGCTATAAGGATAAAAATATCTACCATTGGAGGAAAATAACGCGGTCATACCTGTCTATTTCTTTGCAATTTATAAGTTTTAATAGATACATACCTATCTGCAGTGGAGATTGACATCATAGTCCCAACTGCTCCCTGATAGCCGGAGCCAGTGAGACTATGGCATCTCCAATTGAGGTATTTTGTGAGGCTGAAGGGAAGGATATGGAAGGAGGAAGGTGGGGAAGTACCTGTCTATTTCTTTGCAATTTATAAGTTTTAATAGATACATACCTATCTGCAGTGGAGATTGACATCATAGTCCCAACTGCTCCCTGATAGCCGGAGCCAGTGAGACTATGGCATCTCCAATTGAGGTAAGTTGTGAGGCTGAAGGGAAGGATATGGAAGGAGGAAGGTGGGGAAGTACCTGTCTATTTCTTTGCAATTTATAAGTTTCAATAGATACATACCTATCTGCAGTGGAGATTGACATCATAGTCCCAACTGCTCCCTGATTACCGGAGCCAGTGAGACTATGGCATCTCCAATTGATGTATGTTGTGAGGCCCAAGGGAAGGATCTGGAAGGAGGAAGGTGGGGAAGTACCTGTCTATTTCTTTGCAATTTATAAGTTTTAATAGATACATACCTATCTGCAGTGGAGATTGACATCATAGTCCCAACTGCTCCCTGATAGCCGGAGCCAGTGAGACTATGGCATCTCCAATTGATGTATGTTGTGAGGCCCAAGGGAAGGATCTGGAAGGAGGAAGGTGGGGAAGTACCTGTCTATTTCTTTGCAATTTATAAGTTTCAATAGATACATACCTATCTGCAGTGGAGATTGACATCATAGTCCCAACTGCTCCCTGATTACCGGAGCCAGTGAGACTATGGCATCTCCAATTGATGTATGTTGTGAGGCCCAAGGGAAGGATCTGGAAGGAGGAAGGTGGGGAAGTACCTGTCTATTTCTTTGCAATTTATAAGTTTTAATAGATACATACCTATCTGCAGTGGAGATTGACATCATATTCCCAACTGCTCCCTGATAGCCGGAGCCAGTGAGACTATGGCATCTCTAATTGAGGTATGTTGTGAGGCTGAAGGGAAGGATATGGGAAAGAGGAAGTTGGGAAGTACTTGGCTATTCATATCTGGTCACCAAACACGGCTAAAGTTACATTCTGAATGGTGGTCTTTCACCAAGGTTATTCCAAAAGGATATACCACTTTGGAACATGCCCTAAATATACAATATATTATTTTATATATGTTAAATGTAAAAAATCACAATTCAATTGAATAAGTTAAATAGTAATGGGCTTGAACTTTCTTCGTAGTCGAAAGCTCCCGGATATTCAGGTGAAATTTGGCGAGTAAGTCATCCCTATCTCTAAGAAAGTTAAGTTCCTGGGAATGTTTTTGGACTCCAAGCTTACTTGGAACTCGCATATAAATCCTGTTATCACAAAACGTGAAAAGCATATCAATCCACTCAGATTTCTGTCCGGAGTGTGGTGGGGTTCCCACCCAGCCTCTTTAAAACTTCTTTACAATGCCCTGATCCGAAGTCATCTTGATTACGGATCTTACCTGTTTGATTCAATATCTTCTTCAAATTCTCATAAATTAGATAAGATCCAGTCAAAGTCTCTTCGTCTTATTCTAGGAGCCATGTTATCATCCCAATCAACTCGATGCAAGTAGAATGCTGCGAACCCCCATTGCATATAAGAAGGCGATGTCTAGCAGAAAAATATATTTTCAAAAAATGCTCAATAACATCCCATCCCTTGATTCCTAAACTTTAATCTTTAAAGTATGATGTTATTTTCAATTCATTTTGGAAAAAAACATACCTCCCCCTTCTCTATGACTGCTATAACTCTTTCCTGGATATACCCGTCAACATCTATCGTAATGAATCTCTTCCCTTATACTCGTGTTCCTATGAAAGCCTTACTTTCTATCCCAAGGTTCACCAGTTTATAGGAGCAAGTAAAAAAAATACAATCAATTCAGCCCAATCAAATATTGTAGAATTTAACAAAATTATTGAAAACAATTGGCCAAACCATATAAAATTATTCACAGATGGTTCCAAACTCAGTCAGCATTTCCATTGCGGGGCCAGTGTGTATGTTCCACACATGAAGATGAATCTCCCACACAAACTTCCCAAAGAATGCATCAGAAACCTCCTGTATTCCATTTCGCTATCGCATGCGTCAGTGGTCCTGGCCTGGATTCCGGGACACCTAGGTATTACTGGAAATGAAATGGAGGATTACATTGCTAAGGAAGCCACTGTCCACAGTCCGTTAAATGATATTCCTGTTCCAATTAGAGACTATTTCCCTATTCTAAAAAGTAAATACAAACTCCAATGGTCCTCTGAATGGAAAACAGCTTCTCTAAAAAAAGGTCATCAGTACTCATTAATACAACCTTTTATTCCTGTCAACTCCTGGTTTCATAAATTCACTTGCATGGAAAAAAAAGTTTCTTCCATAACTCGAATGAGACTAAGTCACACTTCTTGTCTTAGCCATCCCGCCAGATTCCATATAGTCAGCTCGCCTTACTGTGATTCTGGGTTAGAGGATACCCTGGACCATAATTTCTTCGAGTGTCCTATCAATGACCAATTTCCAAACATTATGCATGAATTGCTAAAACTGAAAATTGAACCCCCTATCAGTATACCCGCCTTCTAAAGGACGGATATCCTGACTCAAAACCTGTCAAATTGATAAATCTTACCTACAGGTTGTAGTCACCACAGTGAAGTAGTATTTCTATATATAATAAATTGCGAGTATTAACGTGCACGGATAGAACGTGTGGTGTGAGGTTAATGCTGTGACCATTACGCGATAGTTAACAGTTGCTAGTTACATGCATTAGCTGATAATAATACCTAATACCCGGTAGCCAGAAACGCATTGTTGTGGAACTATGCAATTTATTGAATTTATGAACACACAGCGCGAGAACAATGGTGAGGCGCTTTTACAGTGCATTTAGAGATTGCAATCCGGATTATCCCGACTGCAAAAAAAAAACGTTTTTTTGTTTTTTGCACACAAAATCCGTGGAAAAAAATGGAATTTTTAATATGATATCCGAACAGAAAATTTTAATAAAATCGTATTTTCATATGAAATACGTGTCCAATTTGGATAAATAAATGTGTAATCAATTAGGTAGTTACATCAATAACCAAATGTTCACATTATGCACGGATACATGATTTAGTACAAATAAGTGTGCTTATTAATTATCCAGAAAAATATTAAACACAAGAAAGAAAAAGAATATGAATAATTTGGTAAATTCATATCAGAAAAAAAAATCGCAAGGTTCATATAACTCCCCACCCCTTCTGTGTTATATTATTTCACATTGTTTGATTTAAAATGTATTTTATTTAGTCATTGGATTTCACGTTACGTAAGTAATTATTTTTAATTTGTTTTATTTCGTGTTTCTTAGAAACTGGATTGTTTATTTCTATTAGTTTTTTTTTCTTTTCAATTTCACTTCCAAAGGTTTTTCTCTCTTTCTATTCTATTATTTAAAAAAAAAATAGGTAGTGGAAACTTCACTGGTTAATGCAAAAAAATAACAACTTAATCTGTAATAATGTACTCTATTATAACTGTATATTTACCCAAATAATAAGGAATAGAACGAAATATTGTATTGTCTGTAACTAAATAACAGTATGGATATATATATTAATAATTATAGATAAGCGACACTTTAAAAAAAGTCAATCTGGCTCCCACTCAATATGTCTCAATACTAAAAAAGGTCAATCTGGCTCCCACTCAATATGTCTCAATACTAAAAAAGGTCAATCTGGCTCCCACTCAATATGTCTCAATACTAAAAAAAGTCAAACTGGCTCCCACTCAATATGTCTCAATACTAAAAAAGGTCAATCTGGCTCCCACTCAATATGTCTCAATACAAAAAAAAGTCAATCTGGCTCCCACTCAATATGTCTCAATATTAAAAAAAAGAAGTTTTGAAATTTTTTTCGGTCATTATTTAATCCGAATATCCGGATTTTGAGTTTCATGAAATATAAAATCCGGATTTCTGAAACGGGTGTGGATTTGCAATCTCTATTTCTACATACCTGTCGCTAATAATACAATCACATTAATTTATGAACACACTCTTGCGTTCATTAAAATAACATTTTTTATTACTGACGGTTTACTTACAAATGGGTTGAATGGTTTACACAATTTTATTTATTTAAAAAAATAAAACAATAACTTTGTTTACATCACTTTTATTTGTTATATACTTTTGCCGGCCGGGTTTCGCCACTACCGTAGCTTCTTCAGGGCAGTATATTACAACTACAGGCGGACCTCGACTTTCGCACATGATTGGTTCCTGAAAATGTGTGCGAAAGTTAAATGTTCGAAAGTAGAGGGATGTAAAAAAAAAACACCAAAATAATGAAGTTTGAAATTTTTATTTATCAAAAATTACTAACTAAGTTCATATTAAATAAAAATCATATTCTCTTAATAATCTTTTCAAGGGTTAGGTTTACTACTTTTACTATTTTTACTATTTTACTACTTTTTTTCTTTTCTTCATAGAGAGTTCTGTAACATGCAGTGCTATTATGGATCGCCCTACGCACTTGAGATATGCGTTCTCCATTGGGATCACATAATATTCAAAAATAAAGTTCTCCATTGGGATCACAAAATATTAAAAAATGTCTGTAGATGCGTGAAAGCTTCGTTTATGTATTTTTATTGTTGTATGAATTCTTCTGGTTCTTCTTCCCCACTTTCAATTTGTACACTATGTTCGTTCTCTTGTCGGTCCATTAGAAATTCATTAGTCAAGGGTTCAGAATGAGATTCAATCATCTCATTAACATCTTCACTGTTAACATCTAGGTTTAGTTCGTTCATTAGGTGAACTATTTCAAGTGTGATGGTTTCTGGAGTTTCATCAAAATTTATGAAATCACTCATCATTTGTGGGCATAGTTGCTTCCATAAACCTTTCATTGTTGACACTTTTATTTCAGCCCATGCGTCTCCAATATTGTTTATTGCGTTCCATATGTTATAATTCTTCCAGAAATCTTTTAATGTGGGCCCACCTTCCATGTCAGTTGCCTTGATGGCCTGATTCATTATCGACCACATATAATATCTTTTAAACGTAGCTATCACGGTTTGGTCCATGGGCTGTATGAGACACGTAGTATTGTGGTGGAAAAAACACAACATTGATTTCTGGGTATAAATTTTGTAGAGATTTTGGGTGTTCTGGAGCATTATCGAAGATTTATAATGCTTTAAATGGCAAATTATTAACTTCACAATAAAGTTTTACTGCTGGTACGAAATGTGAAGTGAACCAATTTTTAAATATTAAAGTAGTAACTCAGGCTTTTATATTGGATTTCCAAATGACTGGAAGCAATATTTTATCTTTGCCTTTTAATGCTCTAGGATTTTCTGCTTGATAAGCTAACATTGGCTTCAATTTTAAATCACCAGCTAAATTTCCACCAAGAAGCAATGCCAATCGGTTTTTAGAAGGTTTATGATCAGGGGCAACTGATCGCCCTTTGATAAGAATTTACGTTTAGGCATCTTCTTCTAAAATAAACCAGTCTCATCTACATTGAATATTTGACTAGAGGTATATTCTTCGTCTTCAATAATTTTGGACAATGACGAAATAAAGTCTTTTGCAGCATCTTCATCCGAATCAGCTGATTCTCCAGTGAATTTAATATCGTTGACATGACGTGGTCATTGGGGTTCAGTAGAAAACAGGAAACTTAGTTGAGTGTCAAGTTTTTTATTTGTTCACAATATAAAACACATTCTTTACTAGTAGGTATTGTGGGTTTCACTTATTACACGAACACTATTTTTACGGGTAATCTGCACACGGTCCAGTGGGGAGATTACCAGTCGTCTCAATGCTGGTGTTGAAAGTCTCAGAGAGCAGGTGGTACTTCCGGTAGGGGGAGGTTTTGGTGCCGGGCGGACACGCGGTTCGGCTTTCGCTTGACGACCGGTTTCAGACGGTTCAAGAGGAAGATCAGCAGGATGCCAGAGGCGCTCGACTGCTGTCTGGTGATGATTCCTTCGGCTGTGGGTATGTGCCTTGATGAGATCACGGCGCCGGAGGGCAGGAGGCGAAGGGCACTCGACTGCACTCGAACGGTGGGCGTTGGGGTTCAGTGGTTCCTGCCGAGTTTTCCCGCAGCGTCTCAGGCTGGGGATGCAAGTGGCCTGCTTGCTTTGTAGGAGACGGGAGTCTCGACTACGACCACTGGCCGGACGGTCTCTATTGACTCGTCTCTGTCCACTACTGATCTTGCTTCGGCCAAATCCCCCTGTTTAATCATATCCGAACTCTTCTTCGAGTTCCTTCGTGAACTCCGAACTGTGGCTCGGTGGCTTTTAATTAGTTCGCTGTTAATCCCCTTAACTGCTGGCTCCTTCTGGCGACTGCAAAATTCCCGGAATTTGAAGCCGGGCGTTTGTACATTAGCTGCAGGTAGACAGACCTCGGGTACCGTATTATGGATTAGAATAAATCGGCGTTTCCCGCACTTATGGCTTGTATCATTGTGTTAAGAATATCTTGTTTAAATTATGAAAACCGTTTAGTCTAGCCTTCCAATCTTTATGCAAACTAAGAGCCTCAGCTTGAATCATTGGAGTACTCAGAGGGATGTTTTCTTGATTTTGATTACTTATTTCCAATTTTTTTTTACATATTATTTAATTTTATCTTTATACTTTAATATCGAACATATCGTAGACCTGTTTATATCATACGAACGGCCGATTGAAGCACAAGCCTCTCCATTTTCAGGGCGTTTTATTATATCCATATTCGTTTCGATTATATGAAGTTTACGGTTCTTGATTTTTTTAGCCATATCTACTTCGCAGTTTCTTCGTTTCTCACTCATGTTAAAATGGGTACGAAATGTTTGAAACAAAAATCTCAGAGCAATGCGAACAGTACGTGCGCTGACGCAAGACTAAACCTGTCGAGATCAGACGGGAGTGTGTACAAATTAGTACATACAAACGCATGCGTTCGGACTCGCTCGCGCTCGTATGTTAATGCAAATGTCCAAACAGAACGTAACACTTTTCACAGTACGGAACTGGTTCATATGCATTTTATAGTGCGACAGGGAAACAACTGCACCGAAACAAAACATTTTTGCGTAATTGCCAAAAAATTTAAAAAAAAAACCATTTAAAAAAAATATGCGACATAGCGAATTGTGCGAGAGTCGAATGTGCGAAAGTCGAGGTCCGCCTGTATTACATATGTTGAGGTGTTAAGCCACGATGGGCACTGCAAGGCAGTTCGAAACCTTGGATGAAGCGGAGAAGGAAAGGTAACATGATTAAATTCCCAAAAAGAAAAAAAAACGATTGGTCTCGTGAATCTTAAATCGCGTGGACTGTGTTTAGGTAAAAAGGCAGTAACCCACAAACATTTTTTTTACAGGAAAGCAGCAATCATTTTAAGAGTGAATATTTCATAATAATGAAAGAATCAGGATAAGCAAGGGCTGATGGTTATAAATTTTAGAATTTTTATCAATTAATGGTATTTAGAAATATGAATCAATAGTATTGTTCAACGAATGTGGGTTAAGCCGTTTTTCTCGCTATATATTAGGAAAAGTCTTGCATAATTTATTTTTTACTGAATTCTGACTAAAAATTCAATTTCCATGGCCTGTTTTTTTTTTCTGGGATGTTTTATGAGTGAGCAAGATAACATTTATTAAAAAAATCATTTTCACAAATCATGGGGGTTACTGCCTTTTTCCTGAACACAGTCGATACCTTGGAATGAAACTATTTTACTTGAATGTTAATTAATCACTAAAGATAATATTAACAAATCTCAAACGAAGTCAAAAGGTTACAGGTGTTTTACTGGGGCTAGCACTCTAACCATTGAGCTATTTTGACCTTATTACTTTCCGTTATCGATATCATTCCTCAATTTAAGAATTACTAATATTGTCTTCAATTAGTTGCCATTTTTTGCTGCCATCTTTTTTGTATGATTTCAAGGTTCTATCAGAATTTATTTGCAATCTAGATAGTGTATCGGATATACCTATCCGATTTTTATCTATGTTTATATGTGACATCTATTGACTTTTCTATAAGTCTAGAATGAATAATTAATTTAGATTTAGTTTTTTTTAATAATGTCTTCAGTTAAGCGTCAATAAGTTATTCATTAACATATGGCGCCTCTACCGACCCATTCTTTGGTATTCTAACCGCCGTTTTTCCCAACTTTTCAAATGATCAATCTGAGTCACCAAATCAGCCAAGTGTTTTGTTTCCAAGCATTTTCATCCTAAATTGTCTATGGAGGTGCCTGCCCAATATAAAATAGTATCCGCCCACATTAATATACGATAAAATAGCAACCGCCCACTTTTAAGACAATAGAAAGACTTCAAAGTAAAAACTTTCAATGTGAAATTAACGTAGATGAGTTAATGTTGTATTTATTATGAATACTTATCATTAGTTTTGTAAACTAACCCATAAACTAACATTTCATACTTCACAAACGCGTGTGTTAAAAACATGTTGAAAATAAAGTGTTAACTTGACTTTTGATAATACCGCGAAGCACAATGTTCGTTTCGTACATTTGACATTTGACGTTTCTCGATGAGTGAAAAAACAAGAAAAAAACGTACCTTATAATTACTAAAATTAGCTGGGTTCTCTTAAGCTCCATTTAAAACATTCAATAAACATGTTTTTATATTCGAAAACGGAAATACATATTTGTCATTCAATAATTGAATCGCGTAAAAAATATCGTAAACTAATAATGACATTTGACGTTTGTTCACCCTGTTGACACTTTTTATAACTATTCTTCTGCTGAGGAGAACTTTAATCCGCAAAATCGATATCCTAAATACTCGTAGATGGTAAATTTGATCGAGAATTTCGTTGCGAAGAGCGTATTTGTGCATTTGAACAGCGATGAGGCAAAATTTTGGCTCAGCCGTTGCTCAGCAGGATTGGGAAGAACGGCTGTTAGTAACGATTTAATTAGGTATCAACATAAAAAAAGCAGAACTGGGAGTATTTTCTTGTAATCATTTCCAAATAAAGAAAGGAAAATATTGAAACAGTATGGTGCCCAATGAATTGTCTTATTTCTTAAATATTGCATATTGGAGTATGATATACTTAAATCAACGTATTATGCAATAAGAAAAGATTGTTTTTTTATCATTGAATATAATATTAAAATGAAATATGATACAGAAAATGTAACGGTCGCATCTGAGACTCGAACTCAGGACCTCTCGGTCTATCCGGATCTAATGCCACCTTATTGCTTTCATTTTAACCCGGCGTTACCTTTTTACTTTCTGTGTCTTTTCTGTTTCATATTTCATTTTAGATTTGTTAACATTTTCTTAAATGATTAAACAAATAATATTACGACAAGATTTACAAGCTTCAATAAGTTATTCCAATACATTGATAATCAATTTCAGACTTGTAGAAAGGTCAATAGATGTCCCATAAAAATAAAAATTGGATGGATACATCCGAGACACTATCTAAATTGCAAATAAATTTTGGTAGAATTTTGCCGTGAATGTAGAAAGACAGCATCCAAAAAATATGGGAATTAACTGAAGACGATATTAATAGTTATTAAATTGAAGTATGATATGGATTAAAACATGTATAAATAAATATGTAAGTTATTCCATTAAAAAATATTATAATAATATTTAGTTTTTCCGCGAAGTTTTGCAAGAGAAATAACAATAATGTATAATTATTTTGTGGCGTCTTTATTAATAAATATTTTATTATTAATAAATGTTTCTATGCTGTGTATCCTGACGAGAGAAGCTTCGCTTCCGAAAGATGTTGTTTTTATTTTTATTTTTTATGTGACACTTCACAAGAGCGCCATGTATGTACTGGGAATACATACAGGGGAACTATATCGCTACCCGGTTGGGCAACGTTGTGAGGTGGGTTAAGGAGAGGGCTGTAGAATAGAAGGAAGTAAAAAAATTCAAGGAACTAAATATTTCTTAATTCGTTCTTTTAATTGTGCACAATATAATTTTAATCCCAAGAGATGTCCCATTTAAATAAAAATTGGATAGGTATATCCGTGACACTATCTAGATTGCAATTATATTCGGGTAGAAGTTTGTAATCATCATAAAGTTAGCAGCCAATAATATGGGATTTATTGGAGGATAATATTGACTCTCTTAAGTCTTGAATTTGAGGTATGATATCGATGAAGATGTCGTAAAAACTTGGTCTCATTAGCTCAGTTGGTAAAACGGTTGTCCCGGTAAGACAGAGGTCCTGGGTTCGATTCCCAGATGCGACTATTTTTTTCTGTACATTTTTCGGTTTCGTATTTCATTTAGGAATTGTTAATATTATCCTCTTTAATGGTTAAATATGAGGTTCATAAGCTTCAATAAGTTATAGAAATAAATCATATAAGAAATGAATTTTTCGAATCGTATTAGGTATCTATTTATATAAAAAAGAGATCTCGACAAGTAATCATGCAAAAAGAAAATGTGGCATATTATCTTTCTGTAAAACTTGTAAAACAGTTTTATTGGTCGTATCTAAAATAAAGCTGGAGGTTATTGGCGATATACAAATTAACCATGAATTTTAAATTACAGCTTAATGTGTACGAGGTGTGTTCAAAAGAAAAGGTGAATTTTGAATTTTTTCGAAAAGTATTTATTTATTCATCAATATCCATTTTCTCCCCTTCAAAGTAATCCCCCTCAGATATAATGCACTTATGCCAGCGCTTCCAATCCTCGAAGCACTTCTGGAATGCGCTTTTCGGTATGGCCATCAGCTCGTTCTTCGATTCTGACTTTATCTCATCAATTGTGGCAAAACGCTTTCCTTTCATTGGTCTCTTCAGTTTCGGGAATAGGAAAAAGTCGCAGGGAGCCAAATCTGGTGAATACGGTGGTTGAGGCATGATTACAGTGTTGTTTTTGGCCAAATAATCACGAACAAGCATTGATGTGTGAGTCGGTGCATTATCGTGATGCAAAATCCATGATTTGTTTTTCCACAATTCCGATCGTTTGAGCCGTAGCTGTTGGCAAGAACTCATGATGCACCACGCCATTGTAATCGAAGAAAACAGTGAGCAAAACCTTCACATTTGATCGAACTTGGCATGCTTTTTTCGGTCTTGGCTCTTCTGGCCGCTTCCATTGGGATGATTGGGCCTTGGTTTCGACGTCATAACCATATACCCACGTTTCATCACCAGTTATGACCCTTTTGAGCAAATCTGGATCGTCGTTGACGTCATTCAACAACTCCTGAGCGATACTAATGCGACGTTGCTTTTGCTCAAAATTTAGCAATTTCGGAACAAACTTCGCTGCCACACGTTTTGCATGGCATGAGCCGATTGATATGCCAACATCCTCTGCAACTTCCCTAATAGTGATTCGACGATTTTCCGAAACCATTTTCTTCACTATTTCGACGTTTTCTTCGTTTGTTGACGTGGTTGCAACTCCAGGACGCTCATCGTCATTAACATCTTCTCGGCCTTCTGTAAAGCGCTTGTACCACTTATAAACACTTTTTTGAGACAAAGTAGACTCGCCGAATGCCACAGTCAAGTGCGTTGGAGCACTTTATTCAATTTTTAACGCGAAATTTAATCCATATTCTTTGATCCATATTTTTCAAAAGTAAAAAATCTAAGAACACACAAAAAGGTCCAGTTGTCAAAAACAAACCACTAATCCAAAATGGCTGATGATGCTAACATGTGATAAACATATGTGTACCAACATAACAAAAAAAATCGATAATCGAATGTACACAGTCCGCGAAAAATCAAAATTCACCTTTTCTTTTGAACACACCTCGTACATACATCGGAAAACTGGTTCAGAACACTAGCGGAAATGCAATTATTAATTACTAGTCTCAAATGATAATAACGTCACAACGGTGACAAGAAAGAGTACGTTTCAACGGTGCAATGCACTCTTTTATTTAGCTATGGCAGAGTTAAAAACTACAACTACTCGATAAACAGCTTTTTATTTGAGAAAACAAAAAACAAATATAATAAATGGCAAAAGGAATAATAAAACTGTCAAAGCTAAGTTTTTTTATTACCCAATACAGGAATGATTCATTCTTAGATTGTATTTGATAATGCTCCAGGATTTAAGCGTGTCGTGATACTGTCAAGTGGATTTTGTAATACGTGCAGCAGGATACTGTTGATCGTATTTTAAAAATGTCCTCCATGCAACATTCAATAGGGTTTAGTATATTAATTGGATTTTGAAATACGCGTAATACGATACTTTCAATCGGATTTTGTAATATCTTTAACATGACACTGTCAGATCAGATTGTAAAATAAGTGTAACGCAATACTGTCAATCGGATTTTAGATATTGTCAATCGGATTTTGGATATTTTTAAGATGACATTATCAAATCAAATTGTAAAATTAGTGTAACACAACACTGTCAATCGGATTTTAGGTACTGTTAATCGGATTTTGTAATATCGTCAATATTACACTGTCAGAACAGATTGTCAAATAAGTGTAACACAAGTCAATTGGATTTTAGATATTGTCAACTTGATTTTAGATTCTGTTAATCAGTATTTGTAATATCCTTATTATGACATTGTCAGATCAGATTATCATCCAAATAGTAAAATGAATATTTTCATATGAAAAACGGTTTTAATAAAATAGACCAGAATACAATCCGATATGATTATTTATGTTAGTAATACACTGAGTTTCCCATTAATAAATGTTAAATGGAAACACTCCTTTTGATCATTTATTTGCAAAACGAGTGCTGTCTTAAACAATAATATAATTATGTAACATATATTGTACGTATATTTGAAATGCCGTATTGTATGAAATTGTATAACTTTCATTTATTTTTATAAACAATAATTATCAGCCTGAAACACTCTAACAAAAAAACCGAGAAAAGATAAATGTCGCCGACAGGACTCGAACCTGCACCCTTCTGATTGCCGGTCAGATGCTCTACCGTTACTAATTAGTGAATGTATAACTTTCATTCAATAACCGTAGATTTATAGACACTGAAATAGAAAAAAAAAATACTTGTAGATTTTAATAGAATAAAAAATAAAGTGTGAGATAGTGACAGAGTTCGACCCTTTATACAAACAATATTAAACAAATCGTTATGTTGCCAATCACTATTACATGTAGCTCTCTAGTTAGTCTTCAACGGTTAACCCATGGTGTCAGTGCGCGTAGTGTTTTCAGATTATTGTTTCAATCGTCACTTACCAATTATTTCTATTACCAATGACGCCGATCGCAATCACAACATAATTGATTCGTTGATATTCCGGCGATTTGAAGAAAAATTTCACCGTTTATCCAAGTTAGAGCAATCAAAGGCGTACTGCGTGATTATATCAAAACTGAATCAATAATCAGTTTCATATTGTATGTTACAGTTTTCAGTCTTCCAGTATCAATGATCGAATTAATCTGGCCCAATTATTTGGTGATCGCGCAATTATAAAATTCATATCTCGAGGTAAACATAGATGTGTTTGGTGATTCGATGACAACAACAGTAGATTATTCCATCCAGACTACGGTCACATGAGTTCACCCCAGCTGCCCTGTTTAGATATGCATTGGTAAGTACCGTGTGCAGTTTGTTTACTAATGTAAGGAATACTTACATGCCATATTTTCAAAAATAATAACTAGTCGAATCGCATCCGCTTCACACGAAGCAGATGCGATTGTACGTAGGAAGACGCGATAATATTCCTACATGAACTTAGAACACTTTATAAACTTTAATAATATGTATATATTTTTTAATATTTCTGATTGTCTGAGGTCCTGATATGTCTCTAGATGATTTTAACGCCCTTTGGATGCTATGTGGAGGGTCTTTTTAAGAGGAATATACAACCCAAAAATATTGCTATAAGCCGTGTGACTTATGTCACCACAAATATAGGCAATAAACATAAAATGCTTGGCAAGCGAAGTCATGAAATGTTTGTTGTAAGAGCAAAAAGTGGTTTTTATTGTATTTTGTGAAGCATTTTGTAAGAATGAGGAACAATCAAGGGAATGTTTCACAAACGATCTTAGTTATAAAAAAATAAGTATTAAAAAAAACTTGTTTCTTTCATGCGTTCATAATTTTCTAAAGAAAAAATATAATCTTTTAGTAGTTTACGTATATATTTTTTACGACGTAATTAATAAATTGTATTTTAATTTCTTATCAAAAGAATTTCCAGGAAAAGGTTTAATTTATCGATAGCATATTTTTTAGTTTTATGATGTAAACCGATTTGTGGTATAGATTAATCGAAATAGTGATTTTATTGTTAAAGGAATAAAGGAGTGATTCTGCGTTGTAGGGAGAAGGAAAAAGGAAAGGATTCGCATATTATGTCGATTCATTATTTTTTCTCCTCGATTATGTACTCCAACACTGTTTTAATCTTCTTAATAATTTTTCGAATAAATAACTTCTCTTCTTTTGCCAATAACGTTGTAATAAATATAATATCAATGACAAATAGGGTTTAAACAGTAACTGCAATATCATGCAATGTGCAGTGTTTTCTAATATTGTGTGTGTAAAATCATATCTTCTCGAGCGAAAACTTTGTAATTTAACGCTTTTAACGTTTTAATCTGGAATGACCTGCCATCTGCAGGTAAGTATGTTTCTGTATCTATTTGTACATAATAAGATAAACCTAGGGTTAGGTTTCCAAAGTAGTATTTGTACAGCGCCCTTGAGGTGATTTTTCACAAAAATAGCGCTATACAAGTCATCCAAGTATTATTATTATTAACACTAATTGAACTTTTTAAAAACTTTACCACTGACAGCGCGGGCGATAGTCAAAGCATGTATCTGTCAATATAAATATGTACTCGTATTTTACTTATAGGTCTCCAATTTCAAGCCATAGTTATTATACAAATAGCGGCTATTTATCAGATTTAAAGATATCGTAAACAACTAAAAAAAACACTTTTACACACTACGCCAAATTCAAAAAGGTATAACTCGTTGGTCACGCTCTATTGAATTATTGTTTTTTAAACCTTAATATCCTAAAAGTGTTTGATGTTTTAATTTCATTTTACTAGAACTTTTTTAGCTTAAAGTTTCTTGCAAGTGGAGGTGATCAACAATTACAAAACAATAATGTTAGCATTTTTTTAAAATTACAAAATGTTCAAAATGACTCTCCTTCTCGTACACCATTTCTTTATAGTAATTCTTCACTAAATAGTCGATGGGGTTAAGATCTGCCGAGCGTGGTGGCCACTCATGTTAAAATAATAATGATTCATTAAAAAATATAGTAAATTTTTCTGAGGAACCCATTTTTGCTATCGATAGATATGTATGTAAAAAAATCGATTAACTTTAAATATTAATAAATCAACAAAAGAATTTCCTTGACGAATTTTTAACTAAATTTGGGTGACTTTAAGGTCTATATTTGTTGTTCAAAATAAAAAAATAAACAGTGAAATAGAACAGATTAGAGTATTCACGAGCAACCCAATTATCAATACGGATATTATGATAACATTAATGATCAATACTATTATTATTTAATCATTGAAAAAGATACTATTAACACATCCCAAATGAACCACGAAACCGAGAAAACAACAGAAAATAAAAAGGACCTCTACCTATCCGGGTTAACCGCTTAACCAACTTAGCTAATGAGACCAGTTCAATTTACGCCATCTACACCAATATCATACTTCAAGTTCAAGACTTGTTAATATTATCCTCCATTTTAAAAATAACCATATTATTGGCTGCTATCCTCATGATGATCGCAAAGTTCTACCCGAACACAATTTCAATCGGAATAGACTCTCGGAGAATAGACTCATATGAGATATCTATTTACAAGTCTGGAAAGAAATATTCAATTTATTTTTTATAACTTATTGAAGTTTGTAAACCTAAAAATTCAAAATTCACATTTTCTTTTGAACACACCTCGTATAAAATGCAGGTGGGTTTTAATGGATTTATTGCATTCCTAGTTATAGCTTTGCAGTTAATTGTTGATATTTATTATTTTGGAATTATAAAATCTGATTAATTTCGCAACACCAAGACTCCCTTCGTCTTTGAAATGTGTCCTCAGGTCCTACACATAATTTTTTTTCACGTATTCGCATTTGACTGTTTATTTTAAAGAAACAACCCAAAACATCATAATTAACTCTTTTACTATTTTTAATAATTTACAATTTTGATCTGTGAATTAGATTTCGTTTTTTATTTATCTAACATCTAATAGTTGGTTATTTCGATAAATAAATTTCAGAAATACGAAAGAATCTCCTTTTCGTGTATCTTTCTTGCAAAGCGTTAAATAATGGAACAAGTTTAAACTCAAAATAGTCTTAGAATATGACGTGGAATCATCTCCTTTAGGAACGTTCCACTAATTTCTGATGATGTAGTTAAAGTAAGAAATATGCGCTTGGATCATTATTTTTTTTTTATCCAATAATTTTCCTATGAGCCATCTTGACGGCCTCCATGGTCGAGGGGTAAGGCTCTCGACTACGAATCCGAAGGTCGCGGGTTCAAATCCCGGCGTGCGTAAGTAAATTTTATTTAATTAATTTGTGTTGTTTCGCAATTAATAAAATAAAAAATAATATAGAGTATATTTGCGCACGTTCCAGAGTGGAAGATACTCTCAGTATCGCCCTGGTGAAAGACTACCACTCAGAATTGAAACGTTGCTTGAAATGGCTTTTAGTCGTGTTTGGTGACCAGATCTGAATAGCCAGGTATTTCCCCACCTTCCTCTTCGCCTTCTATTTTTCCTCCCAAATACCTTCAGCCTCACAACATTCCCTAATTGGGGATGCCATAGTCTCACTGGCTCCAGACGGTTGGGAGCAGTTGGGACTCTTGTGCGGTATACATATATCTTGGTGATACCATTTAAAACTTTTTAAATGTTTGCAGCGCCCTAATTTTTTGTCTACTATTAGTTGTCAGACTCTAAAACTCGTGTGGATAAGTACTTATAAAATGGCTAAATAACTGTCGTAAGGAACATCTTCTTCTTCTTCTATGTTCTTCCATCTGCTTCTACAATAATTGTATAAAGAAGAATGTCCCAAATCTACAGTTTTATTCAAGATTGTTAATTCATAAATCAAGATTGTTAAAGTAAAGCAGGTACGACATCTATTTGGGTTTAGCTTAACTCATCAGTTGTTCGTATTTTATCATTTGCGCAAATATTTTTCGGAATTCTCACATGTGAGAAATATCGCTGAAGTACCCGCAAATACTTTAATCTTTATTTGACAAAGTACGTACTGCTTACATATATTTAGTGCGCTTCTACTGTTTACACCCATGTTCACATGAATTCATGAAAATATTTAAAAAAAAATCCCACCACATGCATCGCTGAGCAGATAGTCCATGAAGTGAAGTCCCTAACGATTCTAAAAAAAGTATATTGCTAATTTACACAAAGCGCCCCGAGACGGTCAATTTTAAATTTCAATGAAATTTTTATTTTTTTTTAACATAAAAAAATATATAATACATTATGTATTGTATTCCCAAGAGTTAAGAACCCGCAGTACAGTTTTTAGAAACAAAAAAGACACTTATTATAAAGAAACACATCACTGGTACATTATATAGTTATACTTATTACAGAGACACATCACAGCAATAATCCTTAAGGTATTCTTTCAAATAATAGAATTTAAGCATCTCACTTTGAGACCTTTCACATTGGCTTGCATTTTTAATATCGTTGGGTAATTTATTGTATTGTGTGTAAGCTATATATTGTGTGTTTTTGGTATATGTAGTTGGTTGTGGTTTCTTGTGTTGTGTTGGTGTACTCCGTGATTGTGATTGAGTGTGGTGTTAGTATGTGCCGAGTGTTGAATTACACTCTAGATAGTATTTGTAATTTCACAGGTGGGAATGGTGTTAAACGGAAGTATTTGGGAGTTTCTGTAGTTGTATTTGACGTGTGTGGTCCCATGGCAAACTAAAGTTGTTTCAATTATTTTTATAAACAATGATTATTAGCCTGAAACACTCATCCAAATTGAAAAAACCTTCCGAGAAAAGATAAATGTCGCCGACAGGACTCGAACCTGCACCCTTCTGATATCCGGTCAGATGCTCTACCGTTGAGCTACGTCGGCTTATCGCAAACCCGCCAAGTTAATCAATATATACTAGTGTTTCATTCAATAATTACTGTTTTTATTATATTTCACCTGTAAACAACCAACTTTATTAGTATGAGAAAGGCTTGTAACGGCTAAATTCCTCAATAGATGGCGTCGAGATAAATTATGTCTACATTTTATTGGTGAAAATTGCTTTGACTTGTCAAATATTTATTAATTGATAAACTAAAGTTTTTAAGACAAGATTTTCGTGCAAAGCGCAAAGGGTAACCTCTGACCGGAAGGATGCAGGTTCGAGTCCTGTCGGCGACATTTATCTTTTCTCGGAAGGTTTTTTCAATTTGGATGAGTGTTTCAGGCCAATAATTATTGTTTATAAAAATAATTGTTACCCTTTGCGCTATGCACAAAAATCTTGTCTTAAAAACTTTAGTTTATCAATTAATAAAGTTGTTTCGTTAATTAATTGTTGCGATTGAAAATTGCAAACTGATCGTCTACGGAGGCAATGGAAGCGATTGACAATTGCGATTTCCCATTAATGGATGTTTTGATTGAGGTCATTGACGAGTTCTAATGACGCTGCTGAATAATGGTTTAGCTGCGCGAATGACGATCGTTCGTTGAGTTGGTCGCGAGCTCTTTGGAATTATATTTTTCTTATAATATGGAACTCCAATCCATTATTTTTTTTCAATTATCAATAATCAAGTTCTAACTAAAATACCAATTTTTTTTATTTATTTAAAGTTGGTTTTGTAATTTTTGAAAGCCTGCTAAAATGTACGGAATATAATTTCCGTATTGATTATTGCTTTAGCAATTAAAATATCTCATTTCTTTTAATAATAATAGAATTTATCTTGAACAAACAATTTTAGAGTTTAAAGTCTCCCAAATTAAGTTTAAATTTCATAAAAACTAAAAAAATATGGTATTTTAAATACAACAAAAAAATCGGTATATAAAACATTCATAGAAATACAAAACCAGAATACTCGCGAACAGAGACGTTAAATATCCAGAATGCAGTGTTACCAACAGAACAGTGTGGTTTGATGAAATAGTTTTTATTCACTTTTAAATAACGGTTTATTAATTCTACGTATATATATTCACAATCGGCATTTGTTGATCCGTATGAAAATATATTTTTACGCCATAACATTTTTCACCGGAGTTACTTATAGACACTATATCGCGATGCAATGCAACTGAGGCGAAAATATTGATGGGTTGTTTGAAGTTTCGTCAATCGTACTTCAATTTAAATTTTCAATCGGGAAAACACATTGATTTATTGAATTTTATCGGTATTGACCGTCTTCGGGGTGCTTAAGACCTTTCGACATCAAGGGCCCAGACAGGCCAATGAAAATGAGTATCGACTCAAGAAAGAATATCGGTATTTGAAAAATTTAGCTTACTTCAGACGCACGGACACGTACACAACACACTTCTATCCGTTTATCTATTCAGTGGCATGTACCTATGTGGCTTATGAAACTACTGATGTGCTCTTGTAAGAAAAACCGTTTCTAACTAGATGTTTCAGGACATAATTATTATTTGTTTTGTTTTCTATATTGTTACGTATTTGTAATGTTGCGGTACCTGTTCAAGGGTCCGATGATATACGCCTCCGTGGTTGAGTGGTTACGATCCTCGGCTACGAATCCGGAGGTCGCGGGTTAAAATCCCGGCGTGCGCAAGTAAATTTTATTTAATTAATTTGTGTTATTTAACAAAATATTAATTAAAAACGTTACGGAGTTGTAGATACCTTCAGTATCGCCCTGGTGAAAGACCACCTTTCATATTAGAAACGTTACTTGAAATGGCTTTAGCCGTGTTTGGTGACCAGATCTGGATAGCTAGGTTCTTCCCCGCCTTCCTCCAATTGGGGATGCCATAGTCTCCCTGGCTCCAGACGGTTGGGAGCAGCTGAGACTTCTGAGCGATACTCACATTAAAAATATATGTATTTAAAAACGTAATAATAAAATCGCATAGTTCCGAAACCTGCGTGACTGGTAGAGTGTATTTTTACCGATTGGGGAATCCGGTCTATTTCTATTAATATTCACCACCTTATTTATTTAATAGCTACCGGTTTTTTACACTACGTAGTACTCATCATTATTTTTACATATTATTTAAAAACCAGTAAAAATGGACTATTTTGATGCGGTAAGCGGCAGGGGGCGGGCAGCATCACATGTATCCAAAATCACTTGTCATTCGATGTTTGTTGATGTCCCCAACGGTACCAATGACGTCAGAACTCGTTAATAATACCCTTTTAAGAAGAATTTATTATGAAACGTTACGGATTTTCTTTAACCAGAGATTGCTGAGCTCATTTTGAGTATAGTAGGTATTGAAAAGTTAGGGACGGGGGAGGGGATTGGTCAATATGTGAACAAAAAAACCTTTTTTTTACAGTGGTCAAAATTACACTTATATATTTTACTCCAAATAAGTTCAGAAATCTCTGGTTAAAGTTTGTCGGGTACATCCCTTAATACCATGTTTAAAACTTCCAATAAAAAATTCTCTGCTATAATATGGACGTTCTTTAAAATATATAATGGAAAATGATGGCTTTTATTAAAATTCATATTATTCCAATTTCTTCAAAAAATTGTATTCACTCTGTGACGTCATTATTAATACATTAATTAAAAAAATATATATTTGGTTTATACAATCGTATTTTAGAAAACACTCTTTTGATATAAATAACGGTTTAAAAAATTACATACAAATACAACCGGTTGCGTTTACAATTAGACACATTTGAAATTTTAGAACTCAGAAAACGCGTTAACATTGAATTAAATCCATTTTATTTAAATAGCTGTCTCCTGAATTTATTTTCATATTAATGTTAATAATAAAAATAATATCTAATTTAAATTTGTTATTCAATGTTTTTTAATATTTTTTATTAATTTTTTTGATTAATTACTTACCTTCTGTAATCAATTTTTGTTTTTGTTTATAATGTGTCTATTTTTACATTATTGTGTTCTATGTTTATCATTTATCTATATTTGACATTATTATTTTTTAGTATTCTGTATATTCCCGATGAAGAAAGCATCGCTTTCGAAACATGTTGACACATGTGTATATTAATAAAGTGGTGAATACAAAGTATTTTTTTAATTAATTTATTCATATTATTCCAATCACATTAATAGTATGAAATATTTAAATAGTCGGGTACTTTCCAACCATTCTGTTCTACATCTCTAACTACGTACTTAACAACTAAAACCCCCCCCCCCCCTCCACTCCATTGGGCTGGAACATGTGTGGAATCACGTAAAAAATACACCTAGACCATATCTCGTCAACAATATCAAATGACTACTATTTCTCGTTAAAGAAAATATAGCATTATGAAATAAATGATAACTGAATTTACGTATTTACAGATATGGCGGGTTTTCTTTAGCATCAGTACACGCTGATTGCTTAAGTGCCTTCCATACGAGCGGGTGGCCCAGTAGTGTGGCCGAAGGAAAAAATATATTAACCGAGTTTTTATTTTTTGACTTGGTTATAATGGCAATACTCCTTGAAGCGGTCTTGAAATTAGAATTAGAATAACTATTTATAGTTGGTATACATAGGGAAAGTTTAAAAAAATGCAAACTGAAGATTATTATTTTCTCGATAGCATTATTAATTGTTTTTGTGTTTAATTCGTAGAACTCCATTTAATTTAACTAACGCTACATATATCGGGCAGGCGGGAAGGGCTTTCTCAACTAGATTCAAAGAACATATACGATGTTATAATAATAAAGCACTTCTCAAAAATTCGCAGAACATCTCTTAGTGAATAATCACGTCCCGCTTGACAACAACGGGCCTAAACCCTTACATATAGAAATAAAGGGTCTTAGATTAAATTTACTTGAACAATTAGAAATTAATAAACGAACTAATGATCCTGATATAACATTAATTAATAAAGTAAGGAAAATTATATATTCACTGCTTCTCAGTATGTTCACATTATCAAAACAATATAACACATTTAAATAAATCAATTAAGAAAACATTATCATTTAAATACGGGGAAACACATTATAAATGTAAAAACCTAACAGAATAGAGAACTTTAATTATTTCCTAACTAAATCGGTTGTACAGATAATAAATCATTATTTAAAAAAAACCGTCCAAATTAGAATGGGGTGGGAGTGAATAGAATCATATAAATAAGTCGTCACAATGTGGATTAACTGCAGTTTGAAAATGACCTTGGAAGCGGAAACAGCTGTCACAATAATAAAAACTTAAAATACTTGCAGAACTTAATAATAACTCCATTAAATTTAAAAAAAAACTCGATAACATTATTTAAAACCTCATAAAATAATATTGCAACTATAATATTCAGTACTTAAATACGCATTAAAAAAACAACGACATTTCACACGTGCTACATGATATGAGGTAGAAGCATACAAATTTCATACTTGATCGTGACTTCAAAAACATATATAGATACGGAATTTTTATTTATTTTTGCGAGTCTATGACGCGAGTTGTGAAAGATATCTCAAATTTATGACATCGTCAAAGAAGAATATTTATTGCCGTGAGACAAATGATGAAACCTTTACGTTATTTACCCGTTGCTGATAAGAACGAGTTAAAAATATACACATTTAATTCATATGTACATTGAAAACAGCACCTGGTATTTTACAAAGTTTTATTTGTTTTGAGATTAACGCAAATATTACTAAGTCAGTAGTTCATTTCAGACTTCTTCTTCTTCGTATTGTGGAGGTCATAGTGGGATGCTGAGGTTATTCAGCCAGTCGAAGTCATCGGGAGTCACTTGGTTCAGCACAGATGTGCCACAGGGAAACTGATGAAGGGGACAATTAATATTGGTTTTTTTAAACATAAAGACATTTTTACAAAATACAATGCAAAAAGTCCCGAAAAACTACTTTTCAATAGTTTGACTAACGGGTGTCATATAAAACCGTATAATAAATTTACAGTTAAGATACATATATATAAAATAAAAACATATGTAAAAAACTTAAATCTTTAAAAGATAAATATTTCTACAAGAAATAAACAAGTAAAAACCTAAATAACAACTAATTATCTAAAGTAAATAGTTTCTTTCAGCGAATCTTCAATATATTTATTAACTTTTTTATTTTAATACAGTTTTTAATTTCAGCAGGTAACATATTTAAACAACTAGGAATCATGCAATCTAACGTTATTTGTCCATACTTGTTTGTATGGTCAGGAACCATCAATAATCTTTCATTAAAACCGAGACTTGAGTATTGTAAGTGTGCCCTAGTCTATTTGTATTATATATAGGGTTATTAATGTGCTGAAATATAATTTTATATCACAGAATTACTCTTACCGAAAGAATTTTAAGTCTGATAAAGTATGGAATATTATGCCTTATAAACTTTTATGAGCTAATAATTAACCAATAAATTTTGCACTGATTGAACATGATTGATTGATTGAACGATAAATAAATTATTCGAAGTGTACAGATTGGAACAAAGAACTTTAATTTATATAATCTACTAACAATTGCTCTTAGTCGTACACAAACTTTATTTATTTGTGAATCCTACTTAAATAAACAATCAATAATAATACCTAAATAAATATAATTGTTCACAAGTTCAAAATTTTTCTACGATGTGTTCAGTCGTTTGAATATGTCCACATTCACAAAGTTCGGAATCCTTTAGGCCCCATTTATCATCACACGAGTATAAGGACAACGGCTGAGGCTGCACCCGTTGCGGTGTAATGAGGTCCACGTCTTCTGAGGGAGAGAGAACCTTGGCAATTTAATAGTCGGGTCTACATCTACAACAAGGTGCATTTAATTTATTGTGGGGGACAGAACATTAAAGAATTCTTTTCAGTTATTCATAGACGATCTAACAAAACAATAGCAATAAAACTATAGCCTACCTTTGGTCATAGAGCAATGCACGTCACTGCATGATTGTCATCATTCAGATTGTCTATTCACTGACGGATGGAGGCTTTCGAAAAAAAAACACTTTGATGGGGGTGAGAGTGGAAGGTGGGAAGTACCTGGCTATTCAGACCTGGTCAAATATTTGCGTGTGTACCCTGGGATCTTAACCGCTCAACGATGGAGGTTATCTGACACCAATTACATAAAACAAAACACATCTTCATATCATTAAAATACAAAACATGTTATACAGAATACGTCTACAGGTTTCTTCTGCGTAAATACAACTAATTTGAGCTACTGAGAGCTCCGTTGTAGCCCCTCTTTCTGTTACATGCGCCTCTTTAGAGAAAGAGAGAGAGGCCACAACGGATCTCTCAGCGTTACGCCTAGAATACACTTGAGGGTGTGCAGGCTAGATCCAGCGGGTTTTGCTACCGTGTAAACGTTTATCGTATGTAACACATAATAACCATTCGCGGTAAACCAGTTTGTTCGGAAGGCAAGCAAGTATTTTTTATGGCTGTTTATTTAAACAGATTTTCCTCAAGCGTCATTTCCACGTGACCACATTTCTTTCTACGCTTTCGGATCTAATAAAATATCATAAGTTAATACCGCACCACCACTGACATTTTATAGTAGACAAAAAATGAGGGGCTGCGATCGTTTAAAACGTTTTAACTGATTTATATTTTTAAAATAATTCATTTTATTATTGTCTCACCATCTTTGTTGCAACTCATTCAGTTCATCAGTCCCTTTCGTAGACTCAGAAACAATTAATTGATTTTCCTCAATCAATACTCTACTAATTGTGGGTACGATTCTCCACTGTCCAGAATGTCGAAACTAAACTTGTTAACTCAAGTCAGGGACTTGGTACAGGTCTAAATGATTTTTGTCGGGTTATACGAAATTAGAACTTGAAAATTATCATTTGGAACGTACCAAAACCTCGTTAAGGCTTTGACTTTAATGTTCTCTCAAATGTATATTTTTGTCCTATTTTTGTCATTGCTTCTTTCATGTATTATATATTCTTGCTATTCTTTTTTCTGAAGTTCTTTTTTATTTCATTTGGTTTTATGTATTCCGATTAATTGGAAGATGGTCTATCAATAAAAATAAAATTGTTTTTATATATATTTTTTTAATAACTTATTGAAGCTTATAAATCTAATTGTAATATATGTTTAACCATCGAAGATAATATTAACAACTCTAAAAATAAAACATGATATCGAAAAGACATATAAAGGAAAAAGATAACGGTAGCAGCTGGGATTCGAACCCAGGACTTCATGGTCTATCCGGGATCAGCACTCTATGCCAACTGAGCTACGACTACTCCAATCCATCCCGTCATTTTATTCGGTAAGATTCGACTTCTAAGAACTGTCAATATCATCCTCAAATAAAAACCATATATTTTTTGGCTGCTACCTTTTTATAACCACACAATTCAGCCCGAATTTATTTGTAACTTTAGATAGTGTCTCGGATATACCTATTTGTTGAATTTTTCTATAAGGCTAGGGTGAGGTCTAGTTATGAGGTACTGGGATCGAAACCCAGCTGTTAGAGTTATCTTTTTTTCTGTGTCTTTTCGGTTTCGTGTTTCGATTTGGGAGTTGTTAAAGTTATCTTCAATGATTAAAAATAAGTTTATTGTAAGATAAAAAAAGTGCTTTTACTTTCACCAAACGGTATCCAGAAATTACTTGTACTTTCCGAAAGGAGATAATTCTACACCAAATTTTAAAACAATTTTGTGATGAAATTTATTTTATTATCTAACGCTTTACAAGGAAGACAATTACTCGGAAAAGGCGATATTTTGTATTTCTGAAATGTTTGCATCGAAATAAGCATGTATTAGATGTCAGATAAATAAGAAAAAAAAACACAATTAAATCCATAGATCAAAAATCTAAAAAAAAAAAAAATGTTTACCATGTCTTTCCTTTGCGCGTTATTTTTTTTGTTTTGTTAATGCAAACATTCTCGGGTTACGAATAATATTTAAAAATGTCCTATTATCATTACAGTAAGCTGAATATTTTGCTTGTGTCGTGATTGAGGAGCCAGCCGTCGAATTGAACTCACGACCCCTGAGTGCCCTGGGTAGCACTCAGGCACGATGCCAACTCATCCATTGACCGGTCTTTATTTACTAATAAACTGTCAAACTCGAACCTCAAGGGTAACCTCACATCAGAATGCACATGGTCGTAATTGTTTCAAAATCGTCATAAATCTGTATACACGTAATTTAAATAAGTATAAAAATAATAATATTTGTTAACAGACCATACTACATAGCAGAAATTTCAACAGTTCGTTTGTAAACATCTTCTATGTTGGACACTAGCTTCCTTGCTCGAAATTTTGCTAACAGCGCAGAAATACACTTCCCTCGTTATACGATATATTCATTTAAAAAAAATTAAAACTATTAATAAATTAAATTAATATGAAGTATTTTGTTTACACTACTGTTTAATAGATATATATCAACATGTTTCGAAAGCGAAGATTCCCTAATCGGGATACACAGTATGCACTTTGTTTACCTAAACAGTGGTTTGAACAAAATACTTCATAATAATTTTGTTAATAATGACGCCACAAAATAGCTACACATCTATTGACGAAATTATTAAATAATTAATAAATAACTAAAGTAAAAATAGTGATCGATGATAATAATTCAATGCGCATTTTTGACAGCAATAAACAAAATATCAAGGACCTTGGTGTTGCCACAGTGATGACATTTTATAGTTCCAAAATATTAAATATCTATAATTGACAATGATTTAAAAAAAAAAAATCAAAACCTGGTTCAAAGAAATCGAAGAGGACTTATCCAGCATTTTAAAAGAACGTCGTAGGAGATAAATACAATCAGTTTTTAAATAAAAACCCTAGTCCGCCTCAGCACAGGAACCCTAGTACACAGTGAAGGGGACTATTAAAAGTCTTATTAGCCGTGTAATTTGTCATGATCTAAACAGAAAAAAATATATATTGAAAGATATATTTTCTTGACAAAGATATACCTACATAGTTATAAAAAACAGACATAGTATATTGTTAAAGGTGTTATTATTCAACAGTATTTATTCAGCGTACTAATAATAACATCGTCTCAAGGGCGCTTTTCATGGCTTGTTATTGTACGACAGCCTACATTGTTTTTCATGCTTTTTTTAAAACACATATTTTGGGCGCCTTTTATGATTCAATGGCACAATGTGACCTAATACGACAAATGGCCTGTCCCTATTTTTGAAACATTCAATCAAGAAGGCTCAACCAGTCAGACGCATCGGCCTTGACCGACCTAAATACAAGTTGGCTCAGGGTAAAACTGTACTTCGCACAGAGATTTGAAAGAAACAAGATGGCGCTAAACTGTTCCGTTCCATATACTCGTACATCATATAACAAAAAGTCAAATGATACCTTTCTATATTACTCTAAGCCGATTTAGGTTATCACGCGGAAGTGAAGTGATAGACAATATTCGGTCACACCGTAAACATATTAATTTTACTGCATTGTTGAACAAGCAACATTCAAAAATATTTTCGAAAACATAAAAAGGTCATATTTCTGATTTGATTTTGATAGATGCGGAACATACCCAAATTTAAAAATAATATAAAAAAATATTTTTGTCCTTAAAAATATTATGTTTATCATGTTGCTTAATAATATTATTATTATTTCTAATTAATTAATAATCCCTCCCTGATATCCCTCTCCCCCTTTAAAATGAATGACAATAACGATTTATTTTTAAAAAGTGGCATACACAATGTTTTTGTCTTCACCGAATAGTAATATGTTTACAACTATTTTATCTGAGGAAAGCAAGTATAATGTTTCCGTGGAAAATTTCACTCTTCGATAATTTATCGTACAAAGTAGCCCGTAGACCGAGAGCACCAAGCTCGGCACTCTGTTGACCGTTGAGAGCGAGTTGTTGTGCAATTCGGACTTCTGGTTTTGAGTAAGCCTCGGTGAGTCATCGACCGTCGATTATTCTTCGATTCCAAGAATCAAAAACCCGTCAATAACGACCAACACAACACAACACACAACATGTATTAACAATCTAGCTGTTGACTCTACATAGGAACTTTTATATTAATAAGAACCGTTCGTTTGTACGAAGAATCAAACAAACGAGGAATTCAGAAGCTACTTTTTCAATGGCAGCAGGTTTTGCAGAAGTGGCTTTTGGTTTATGTTCACTTCGACCTTGAGGGTCAAGTTCTGGCAGTAGGGCACCTGTGGCCATGCCGAGAGGTCACGGCCTTTCATGTGATTCGATGTTGTCAAACGGGTAAAAAAAATGCTGTTTTACTTTTCTAACTGTTACCTAGGTCAGGGGTTTCCGAACTTTTTTGGCCATGGAACCCTAGAGCCGCTTGAATGTTGGCGGAACCCCAATTTGAAAAATAAACTGTTTACCCCTTTCTAAATATTACAAAACTATTTAAGAGACTTTAAGCCCAGGGAGTTTAAAAAAAATGAAAAGTTTTTTTGTGAAATCCATTAGTTCAGACTTAATTTTTTTTTTTTTTTTTATATATTTATTTCTTGCTAAAGCAATCCCGATGAGTTTCAAAACTCATTTTAGGACGGGAGGAATTTACAATACATAAGTAGGAGATAGTACATACAATTTTACATTGACAGCAAAATATCAAAAATAGAAGTTTCACATACAGACAGAAATAATTTTATAAGGCCAAGTTAAATAGAACAACACACAAGAGAAAACATATAAGGGAACAACAAAATATACAAATATGGATTTACTGATTTTCATTTTTAAATATCCTTAAAAAGTATTCCTTTATACCATCATTTTGGGATTTTTTATTTTTCTGGATGGTTTTGTACATATCTGGAAGCGAATTATAAAGTGTGTAGGCAATGTAGTTTAAAGATTTTATTCCATATTTTGTAGTGTGTGTTTGAGGAATGCGGATTTTATTGTTATTTCGAGTATTGTGGTTGTGGATGTCTTGATTGTAAAGTGGCTTGACGTTAGTGTGAGTTGATTGTTGAGTAATTTGTAGGATGGTGCTGGTGATTTCATACTTAGGAAGGATCGTGATTGGAAGGATACCGGAAACTGAGTAGATGTCCCTGACATGAGTGTCCCATGGAAGTCCAAAAACATTTCTGAGGGCTCGGTTTTGAACCACCTGCAGATCAGCAATCAATTTCTTCGAGGCAAAGCCCCAGATACAGCAGAGATAGGAAATGTGTGAATGTACCATGGCGAAATATACTGCAGTTAGTAACGGAATGAGTAGTAATCCTTGAAGTCTATATAGCACACCAGTTATGGGGGTAATTTTCTCCTTTACATGATTTATGTGGAGATCCCACGAGAGTTGAGAATCTACTATAAGGCCCAAATATTTTGTTGTCGTTTTCTTTTCGAGGCAGTTGTCACCAATTTTGATATCGAGGCTGGAATTTTTCTTGTTGCCGAATAGTAAATAATGCGTTTTTTTTACGTTAAGGGTCAGTTTATTTATTCTCAACCAGGTTGTGAGATGGGAAACATCGGCATTCATTTCCATTTCGAGTTCCGCTAGGTTTTTTTTGTTATAAAAAATTACAGTATCGTCCGCATAAAGTTGAAGAGTTCCTTTAATGCCCCACTTTGTTATGTCATTAACATATATTAGAAATAGCAACGGTCCAAGAATTGATCCCTGTGGCACTCCACATGTTATTTCACCCAATTCACTCATTTCTCCACCCAGTTCTACTGCCGAAAAGCGATTTGATAGGTAAGATCTGAAAAGTTCCAGAGGAGTACCAACAATACCCAAATGTTTCAGTTTTTCGATCAATACGTTATGGTCCACCGTGTCAAACGCCTTCTTTAGATCAATAAATACATCAATAATTACTTACATTACTTCAAGACTGGAGGAAGTAGTATATGAATTAAACATTCAAGAAGACGCTGAAGAATACGCCGCAGGTGGAATCCATTAGTTCCGACTTGCAAGACTGGAGGAAGTAGTATATGAATTAAACATTCAAGAAGACGCTGAAGAATACGCCGCAGGTGGAATCCATTAGTTCCGACTTGCAAGACTGGAGGAAGTAGTAAATGAATTAAACATTCAAGAAGACGCTGAAGAATACGCCGCAGGTGAAATCCATTAGTTCCGACTTGCAAGACTGGAGGAAGTAGTATATGAATTAAACATTCAAGAAGACGCTGAAGAATACGTCGCAGGTGAAATCCATTAGTTCCGACTTGCAAGACTGGAGGAAGTAGTATATGAATTAAACATTCAAGAAGACGCTGAAGAATACAGGTGGAGTTCCGACTTGCAAGACTGGAGGAAGTATATGAATTAAACATTCAAGAAGACGCTGAAGAATACGCCGCAGGTGGAATCCATTAGTTCCGACTTGCAAGACTGGAGGAAGTAGCATATGAATTAAACATTCAAGAAGACGCTGAAGAATACGCCGTAGGTGAAAATTGAGCCAATGGGACTATGACATCTTCAATAGGTGTATTTTGTGAGACTGGGAGGAGTAAGATACGAATTATAACATTCAAAAAGACACGGAAAAATGTGTCACAGGCGAAAAATTTTGTTTTTTTTTTCACTCGATTTATTGTACACTTTTGTTTTATTTTTATTTATTTTATGTTGGTCTTAACCGCCCTACTCATACGAACGTACGTGATACGGCCGCTATATTATCGCCCGAACGCAATAAGCGGTATCCCGTACGTTCAGGTATACCCGAACACAAAAAATCGTATATGTCAAGTTTGTTCCTGCCACATCTCGTTTATTATTTCTAGGTCAACCGAAGCTAACGGATGTGTTCGGGTATTTTCGTCTTTCCCATATAAGTTACGTCACTAGTCAGTGGTACTCTACATACTCTGCATAAAACCCGATGTTTTTTTACCAAAGTTTTGAATAATAACTCAAAGGACGGGCGGTTAAAATTAGGTTTCATGTCTGACAGCTAAATTCGTAGATTTGGCAAACCGTCGCGGAACCTACTTCGGAAATCGCTGACCTAGGTAATGGCTAATAGAGTTACGAGTAGATTTGTTTCAATCTATAACCTTTACACAAAACAAGTGTTTTTTTTAATATAAAGGTTGCATTCCTAATATTAAAATATTTACGGAAGCAATTGTTGAAGGACAAGGGAAAAGGGAAGGCTGGGTGAATCCGGCGATTCGGAACTGGTTTTTAAACACTGCTGAAGCCATTACGGTCAACATTCGACTTGATGTGGTCGACCCGGAGGGTTAACATGACCGCCGACATAATCCGTGATAGGCGACCTTCGCTAACATGCCTGCAATCGGCAACAGTGGTACACAACAAAGTAGAGTTCACAAACCTTGCTGTTAAAAGGCTGCTTTACTTTAGTTTCGTGCGTAGCATTCCCGAGAGGGGGTTTCGACCAGAGGACACAGTCTATGTACTAATTAATGGTCGACAAAATTCAAAACACATTTTTATATTTCCTCTACACGAGAGAGGTCGGTTTTTACCCATGGCTGTTTCCAACAGAATTTCTCTCGGGAATGCTGGGTACCTGCAGCCCAAGCTCCAGGAGGAATATAGCATCTCCGCGTATGGCTCATACAGGCTTCTGCTTCTTCAAAGGTACAGAACTAATTCACCAACGGTGATGCCCCTGGGAAGACTTACTAGGTTAATTAATTCCTCGCAGGAAATGTGGATATTTTCCACATGACCTGCAACGAGTTTAAGCACGAACCAGCTATTATGTTATACATATTGTGTACCTAGTTGTAACCTTAAAAAAACTATTTTTATTGTTACAAATACCCATGTCTTAAATAATTAAATAGCGGATGTGTACCCGGCCTCGCTTCGGATTTCTTAAATTTTTTGGAATAAAGTTATGAAGTTGGTGATTATGGGTGCCATAATTGATTTTACAGCGAAAGTAACTATCCCTAAACAAAGAAATACTCATTTGAAAATTTTATTTCTTTCTTAACATTTATTTTTCAAATCTAAATAATAAAGTTTTTAAGAAGGTGCCTACTTATTGAAAATATTTCCGTTTTGAAAATATTCTACCCAAACAAACCTTTTTTTGAATACGTAATCTGTAGCTAACCAGAGTGGTATATCTATGGGCTAGCCTAAATAAAACATGTTCAATGTTTTTCATACTAATTTTATAACGTTATAACAACAGTTTTGCATTTGGATTTCATTCAAACTACTCTCTAACCTGTACTAATAAGAATAATTGTGCTATTTTCAGCGAAATCGGTCCAGTAATTTTTGAGAAAATCGAAGACAAATAGGCAAATATTCATTTTTATACATATATATTTATGGATATTTTTTGTCATCGATTTTGAAATATATTAGTATACATAATTGTTTTTGCAAAAAAAAAAAAAACAAACAAAGTATTTCGAGCAACAACTACGCGATACGAAATTTGTGAGAGTAGGACTTATCGTAACAGTGTCGTACGAGGTGCGTTCAAAGGAAAAGGTGAATTTTCGATATTATGTATCGTATTTTTTTTGTTATGTTGGTAGACATATTTTTATCACATTTTAGCATTATCAGCCATTTTGGATTAGTGGTTTGTTTTTGACAACTGGTTAGTCACGTTTTTGTGTGTTCTTCGATTTTTTACTTTAAAAAAAATGGATCAAAAAATATGTATTAAATTTTGGGTTAAAAATTGAATAAAGTGCTCCAACGCACTTAAAATGTTGACTGTGGCATTCGGCGAGTCTACTCTGTCTCAAAAAAGTGTTTATAAGTGGTACAAGCGCTTTACAGAAGGCCGAGAAGATGTTAATGACGATGTTAATGTTAATGTTAATGTTAATCCTGGAGTTGCAACCACGTCAACAAACGAATAAAACATCGAAACAGTGAGTAAAATGGTTTTGGAAAATCGTCGAATCACTATTAGGGAAGTTGCATAGGATGTTGGAATATCAATCGGCTCATGCCATGCAATTTTCTCGGATGTTTTGGGCATGAAACGTGTGGCAGCGAAGTTTGTTCCGAAATTGCTAAATTTTGAGCAAAAGCAACGTCGCATTAGTATCGCTCAGGAGTTGTTGAATGACGTCAACGACGATCCAGATTTGCTCAAAAGGGTCATAACTGGTGATGAAACGTGGGTATATAGTTATGACGTCGAAACCAAGGCCCAATCATCATAATGGAAGCGGCCAGAAGAGCCAAGACCGAAAAAAGAACGCCAAGTTCGATCAAATGTGAAGGTTTTGCTCGCTGTTTTCTTCGATTACAATGGTGTGGTGCATCATGAGTTCTTGCCAACAGGTCGTACGGTTAATAAGGAATACTACAAGGAAGTTATGCAACGTTTGCGTGAAGCAATACGGCTCACACGATCGGAATTGTGGAAAAACAAATCATGGATTTTGCATTGGCCAAAAACAACACCGCAATCATGCCTCAACCACCGTATTCACCAGATTTGGCTCCCTGCGACTTTTTCCTATTCCCGAAACTGAAGAGACCAATGAAAGGAAAGCGTTTTGCCACAATTGATGAGATAAAGTCAGAATCGAAGAACGAGCTGATGGCCATACCGAAAAGCGCATTCCAGAAGTGCTTCGAGGATTGGAAGAAGCGCTGGCATAAGTGCATTATATCTGAGAGGGATTACTTTGAAGGGGAGAAAATGGATATTGATGAAAAAATAAATACTTTTCGAAAAGATAGGAAATTCACCCTTTCTTTTGAACACACCTCGTATTGTTGCACGCACAGAGTTGCAGCGAGATAGGTAAATAAACATTCTCGTTTGTAATAAAATCATTTAAAAGCTATATCTATATCGCATACACCATGTTGTAAACACATCTATTAGAAGTATTTACAAAATGTTTTTTTTTACAATAACTCCACACAGGAGGCCCTGAGGGAAATTATTGAAGGCCGATGTCAATTTAGGGTATGCTGTCTGGAGGGTCTTTTAGAGGAGTGAACCTGGGTCTTGAAGAGACCCATGTTGTAGGAGGGAGGAAACACAGAGACAGACAGATCATTTCACAGAACACAAGAACGAGTCTCATGTGACAAATGTCTAACGTGTTGGTCGCGCGTTTGGCGTGTTTCTCGACTGTGCACCGGTGACTGTGACTGTGGTCAATGATGCTAGTTCCTCAGAGAATATTTCATTTAAATACCGGTAGAACAAGGACAGCATTCCCACCTGGCGTCTGTTCTTCAAAGATTGAAATGCGTTTGTTAAAATCTATCAAACGGACCGCCCGTTTCTGCACAGAGTCAAGGATTCAGATATTTTGGGGCTCCCGACCAGAGGTGGCTACGAAATTCTACAGTGGGACGCACTTGCGATTTGTACAGGGTCAGCAGTTGTGTACTATTAAAGTATCTGCGGGCTTTGCACAATACGCCCAGCTTCTGAGAGGCTAACATTAGTCTGGCTTCGACGGAGTTTCTATACCTGATCTACTTAGAGTTATATCAAGCATATCAATGGAGGGCTTGTTGGGAAGATTGCTTCCATTAATATGAGAGGTGTGACGCCGGGGGTTGAGTGTAGAGTTGGCACTGATCGTGAACTCTTACCAAGATGATATTGAGTATATTTTCCGCTTTGGAAACTATCTACATCTACAAACATAGTAGATAAAACCCTCTCGTACACTGACGTCAGGATGAACTGAATTGCTCTAATGTGACATATCGACTGCTGGAGGCAAAGGTTAAGTGACACCAATTTGGCACCAGCCTAGCTCACCTCCGTCCATGTTTTTGTTGGGTGATTTTGACTGTGGTAAGCAAATTATGAAAGGGTTTAACTAAAAAGCTAACTAACTAATCATCACGCCATTTCGCCGCGGGTGTAGGCAGAGAGGACGGACCACCAACAACTCGATCTTGGCATATACTTCTCGCTTCATTTGCATTCATAAATCGTCTCATACATTCTCTTCTATTATTCCGACTTCTGACATGGCCCGGCTCAAGTATATGATTCACTCGATCGTGTAATGTTTTCCTCGGGCATCCCCGGCTTCTTCATCCATTCACATTTGCGTCATATATTCTCCTTACACTTCTTTCTTCGTTCATTCGCTCTACATGCCTTTCTTAATCTTACGCATTATGCTTACATCAGCTTTGCATTCGTTACGCTTCAGAGATCTTATTTGTACGGTATTCACTTCACTTTCGTCGTTCCTCTGCCAGTGCGATGCCTCACTGCCATGCATCAGGGTTGGTATCAACACTGTGAACTGCTGATACATGTTTTTGTAAACAAGCCGAACACTTTTACTTTCTTAAATTGGAGGCACGCCTAGCTCGCCCCTCGCCCCCTACATTATGTTGGTTTCTTCACCTTGCGTTTTAGGGCATCTCTACGTATTATGTTCTCTTTGCTCTCGTGTCTTTTTTAATGAATATCATGAATATATACCCGTACACACCATTCTGTCGCGATATGAATATTTCTGTCTCCGCATAAATGAAATTAATGAATAAGCGTTTTACGAACACATTCCTCGAGTATTTACGCCGTCAAGATGTCCGCTGGTTTTATATGGTACTTCTCCCGTCGCATCGTAATTGCACGTTTCTTGTTATCACACAATACGAGTCTTCTGGAAGCATCGATTTCCTAGGCTTTACTTAAAGTATTGCACGATGGAATACGTCCTTTTATACGAAAGATATCAAATAATACGTATTCATATAGATAAAACGCCGATTGTGAATATATAACTTTTATTATATATAATTAAATATACGTAGATTTTATAAATCGTTATTTAAAAGTTAATAAAAAATCGTCTCATAAAAACACCGTTTTATGTTGGTACCATGGCATTTGGAACATCTGACGTCACGTGCGCATTCTGTTTTTGTATTAGTATGGAGATTTTTTTAGTTTTGGCGAAATTTAAAGTGAATTTATTTTTATTTTATTTACGTAATAGTTATATTTTTGTAATATGAATGTTTTTATAATGTTGATATTTTTAAAAGTATTGATGTTTTTATAATATTGATATTTTTATAATATTGATACTTTTATAATATTGGTACTTTTATAATTTTGATATTTTTATGATATTGACATTTTTATAATATTATTTAAATCGGTGTTATAAGATTGGACTCTAGTATCTCAATAACAAATCTGTAATGCTTTTACCATTATTTTTTCTCTTTAATTTTTTTTTTTCTCAACTTATGTACAGGACAAGATGCATGCGCCTAAATATAATAATTTTGCCCTACATTTGTATGATGATTGTAATTTATTGTTGTATTATATTATATTGTTGAAATAAACTCCTGCTGACAAGCTACTTGCAGTGGCTTAGCGGGTATAAGTTCCCACTGTATATAATTAATATTATACAATAAAAAAAAAAAAAAAATAAAAAAAAAAATTATTGTTCAATATAAAAAAAACTATTATTAGTGAAATAAATTAGAGTATTCATGAGCAAACCAATTATCAATTCTAACCTCAAAACTGATCAAAACCGACCGGCCATGGATGTGGAGCGTTTTGGCGGGCTTTGAAAAATTAAACATTTGAAAATTATTTTAACTATGAAAACTCACATTAGAAAAAAAAACAAATATACCGCTATTTAAGTTTGAACGTCATTATTGATAAAAAATATTAAAATTATACTAGAGTTCCTTACTGTCATTTATTTTGCAAAAATATTTACGTATACCAAAACATTGCAAAAGCAATAAAGAATCATAAAAATATAGTAAAGATAATTATACAGGACATAGGTAATATAAAAATAGTTTCAAAAAGGTTACAAGTAGGTAACATAATAGCTAGTTCGTCCTTAAACTTATAGGTCATGTGGAAAATATCCACATTTCCTGCGACGCAATTAATTAACCTAGTCAGTCTTCCCAGGGGCATCACTATTGGTAAGTAAGTTCTGCACCTGGGAAGGAAGAGAAGTCAGTGTTGGCGGCGTCGTCTGAAATAATCAGGGACATGGAATCCTATTTCAGCCAGGATGTCAAGTATTAATAATACACCGTTAAAGAGTTTATAAGCCATAAGCAGTAATGCTATATCCCTCCTAGAACGTAGGTTGCAGATTCCCAGCATTCCCGAGAGAAATGCTGTTTGAAACAGCCATCGGTAAAAACAGAACTCTCTCATGTAAATGAATCATTCTTTTGAATCGACCATTAGAACATAGACGGTGTCCTCTGGCCCCCATACCCGTGATCCACTCTCGAGAATGCTACGCACAAAACTAAAGTAAAGCAGCCTTCTAACTGCAAGGTTTGTCAACCCCTCACGAACACCAGTCATGAAAAATAAACCATAATATCACTCCAAAATGCAATCCATCCATTGTTGGTTCCCGCCTTGCCATAGATCGTCTCTTTAATTGTCAACTCTTGCAGGTGTTCGAAAAAAATTGTCGTGTGAAGTTAGTCAGTGACATTTGCTTGGACTCTTGATTTGGCTTTGTTCGAGCTTCGATCTTAAAAATTTTGCTCAAACATTCAAAATTTTTCATTATTATTTTCGTAAGTTATCAATTAAAGTTGAGAAATATCGCACACAATAAAAAATCACGGACTGGTGTGGATTTTGTATTTTCCATTTGGACAGTTTTAAAACACTAACATTTTTATTGGCGCTGTTGGTGGAGTGAATATGAACTACAGTACTTTGACTTTTTTCTGACACAGGATAAATTACATGGACACCCTACAACGTCTTTGTAATCTTCGTTCAGTCTTCTGAAGAGTTCAAGTCAAGAGTCCAAGCAAATGTCTACCTTACTGAAGTGTGAAACGTATGAAAAAGTCGATCAAATTCGAATACTTCAAAAAACAATTGATCTCCCGGTGTCACAAATGCGATTCACGTGGAAATCGAGATGTGGGAGAAGGCAAGTCAAAATCAAACTTTTAGAAAAATAACTGCGCAGATGAAGTTAGAGTATTAATGTATATTATAGATTATTTTTGTTTTATTCACATCATTGCGTATTACGAAGGACTGACATATTTTCTTATAATAATTAAATGTTGTTGTGTGTTCCTTGAGCTATTATTCGTTCTGGATTAACACGTTATCATTTTTACAGAACAAAAATAATTACTGATTTTCATTAAAATTCACCAAAGGCGTGCTATAACCTTTCTTCTAATTTTATGGAAAAAAGCTTTTGGTTGGTTGTCATACATGTATAAACTTTTGGTTTTGAAAACAGTGCTGTTCAAATACAAAAACATTTTTTTAAGGGTCGATCAAACTTATCTCATCAACAGTAAACATTGATGGCTTCAAGCCAATATATTGTATCACTTTAAACCATTATTTGGATATAAAAATAGAATCTCGTGGAAAATATGATTTGAACGTGTTGAAATATGAATATGTCTTTGTAATGGTTAGAGATAGCATATTTTCTACCCATTTGCGTTTTAATTACGCTATTTAGTCCATTCTCTCTATTTTAATAACTTATTGATGATTCCAAATTACAATCAAACTCGAATCCCTCTATCTCCAACCTCGTCCGCTGGACCCCTAGCAGCGACCCCCTCCAAATTCCAACTTATGCCCTCCATTACCTCAGTGAGCGGGCTTAAATATAATATTGCTATCAGCAAGTGCCGCTGGCACATAAAACACAATTTATAATTCTTTGAAATAAATTAAATAAAAGCCCTACAGTAGCAATATAGCAATAGCAATCGCTCACTGGGTAGAGAAGATTATCTCCATATTTATGAACCTCTTGACACGGGTAGAGGGGAAAATGTTCCCTGGCACTGCACACAATAATTTACAATACGATGTATAACTTATTGAAGCTTATAAACCTCATTGTAATATTTAATCATCGAAGAAAATAATATTAACCGATCTTAAATGAAATACGAAACCGGAAAAGGGCACAGAAAATAAAAAGGGGTTTAGTGTTTCATTTAGGATAGGTTAATATTATCTTCTACAATGAGGTTCATACCCTTCAATAAGTTATTAAAAAAAATTAATATTCTTTCTAGACTTGTAGGAAAGTCAACAGATGTCGCATATAAATAAAAAAATCGGATAGGTATATCTGAGACACTATCTAGATTGCGATTATATTCGGGTAGAGCTTTGTAATCATCACAAAGATAGCAGCTAATAGGGATTTAATGGAGGATAATATTGACAAGTCTTGAAGTTGGGGCATGATATCGATGACGATGGCGTAAAAAACCGGTCTCATTAGCTCAGTTGGTAGAGTGGTAGTCTCGGTAAGACAGAGGTCCTGGACTCGAATCCCAGATGCAACTGATACCTTTTTTTTATTTTCTGTGGGTTTTTTCAGTTTCGTATTTCATTTAGGATTGGTTAAGATTAACTTCTTCAATGATTAAATATTTAGTCCGTAGGTCATTTTTACAAGAACATGTAAGGAAATTAGACTACTGAAAAAGAACAAAGCCAAAAAGCAAAACAGTTTATTTTATAAAGGGATGAAATGTTACAATGCTCTGCCGGTCCCTATCAAAATTAGACCAATTAATTAATTTAAAATAGATTGTAAAAACCACATTAAGGTAGCGTGAAAAAATCCATTAGTTTTTAAGTTATCATTAGCCATAAGTATTCAATAGTATATAAGTTATTTTGTAAACTTAAATGTATAAACAACTAAAAAAATAAACTACACAAATTAAATATTGCTAAATGGAAAGGTCGAGATCCAAACCCAAGCAAATGCGTAGATCACTACATTATGGAGGTTGTTTTTTCTGGAAAATAGTCGAAATCAGAAAAAATAGTGGCACGCCCCTGTCATGATCGATCACTATCAATAGTATAATGTTGTTGGAGTTAATATTATTTATATGGTGGAAAGAAATTGCTGAGGGAAATACGTAAGTTCCGTCATTAAATAAATATTTTAATTACTTTGAGTCATAACTAATAGTAATGGACATGAATTAATACCTTCACAACGCAAAGCGTAAACATTATACTATAAAAAATATCTACATTGTAATGTAGGAAGAAGTTGCTAGTAAACAAAGTATTAAAAAATGTCCGGAATATTGCGCACAGGTGGTCACACCACACCGTGACTACGACTTACACGTGCTTTTGTTACTAAATGCGGTTGGGACATGTAGATAAGAATGTCATAATTATTACCCAAATTGTTTATAACCTGTTATTTAACCTACAAGGGACCATGCGATAGTTATAGACGAAAAAATTTAACGAACCAAATGAATTTATTCGGTCCGGTAATATAAATGATTCGTTTCTAAATTGGATATTCAGCGAATTAATTGATTTCTTCATTGCAACGCTCCCAAATTATGTTACAGGATAACTTTGGGATAGTTGTGTTGCAACGAATATTTTGTTATTGTCACCTGTTTAAGCTTACTAACATTGTAGAACTGTAGAATTTGGCTGCCACCTTTGTCGGGAGCCCCAAAATATCCGAAAGAAACCCTTGACTGTGTTTGATAGATTCGCTCATCTTAACAAACGGATTGCAATATTTGGAGCACAGACATCAGGTGGGAATGCTGTCCTTGTTCTACCGTAGTTTTAATGGGAGATGCTCTGAGGAACTCGCGTCATTGATCCCTTCGGCACCGGTGAATAGTCGGGAAACACGCCAACGTGCGCCCAACATTTGTACAAGGTTGACATTTGTCACATGAGAACGGGTCGCTTCTACGACTCTTTCTTATTTTCAACAGCTTGACTGTGGAATGATCTGCCGACCTCTGTGTTTCCTCTCTCCTACAATTAGGGTTTCTTCAAGATCCAGGTTCACTCCTTCCTAACCTGTAAAAGACGCTCCACACACCACCCCCAAAGTTCCCCATATACAGGCCTCGAGGGAAATTATTTCCCCCAAGGCCTGTTTATGGGGTTGAATAACATGCCGATTTAGTGAAAATTTAGCAAATTAACGCAATATAATAACGATGGAAAACTTTTCAGGTGTTTACCATGATTGTGAGTCCGAGGGAAGCTCACTTAAATCCCCGTGGGAGAACAATTGTTATTTTATATTATTAATAGACCTGGTCGGCGAAAAGCAGATAAAACCGGCCAATTTATCTCTCGTTTATATGAAACCTTCGTCCTCAAAAGTTAACTCACATTAGGTCCAATGAATCTGTGCCAAAATATCAAAGTAACAAATAGAACATAATAAATCACCGTGAGTAATGACGTGTCACTTTTTGCAAAGTGTTATCACATTGTATCCATATTAATTTTCCTGGCGCGCTTGAGAGTGTCGTTCCCCATATGAAAATATGCGTTTGATATTAAATGGAACAAGTTTAAAGAACTATGAAAAACGTCAGTCAATTTAGAACCGAAGAACCAAAAGGTATATTCTATTTGACCTCTCCGTGACTACGTAGAATGGAATGGTGTGTGCTTTGCGATACACTTTGATTTAAGACGTATTTACTCGTAGTAAAATATTTTCTTATGTTTAGTTGAGATAGGGTATGATATCTGTCTGTCTAGAAAATTAAAAAGAAAACTCCAGCAAAAGGCACTTACGTAAAGTGTATTATTTACTGCGTTATTTTAATTGGCTCGTTAGAGGTTTGATCGCGTAATCTTGTTAGGTGCGCGTTTAATGATTGCGCAAGAGTCGTGTGTGTCACCGAGTCGCTGATACCGAGAAAAAGTTAAGTATATTGCTTCCCTTAGTATAAAAGCCAAATCGAGAGACCAGAGTTGATCACTCTCAGGAGAGTGCTGCCCCTGGTGGCCCCCATACATAACACGACACACATTCAACTCCCCACACAAATTTTAATCATTTTAATTAGTATCAACACAAAAACACAAAAGTAAACATCTTCGAGTTCCGTTCCTGCAGAGGTCGCAAAAAATCAGCAACTGGTTCGGTGAGTTTTTTTAAAACATATTTCTTGTTTACTGTTTTACAAAACGTAGTAGAGTAGCTCGGGACTACCGGTAGTAAGCCTGGCTATTCAACCAATAACCCAACACCATGAAAAGTGCCGTGAATCTATAAAATATTTATATTACTCACGGCACCTTTTCCGCAATGGTTCAAAAGCTTTAATCGCTGTAATTATTAATATTTCACAACTACTCAGGTGTTATCTTCGATTAAAATAACGTTTATGTATTCATCTCTAATTAACATGCATACCTCTTAAAGAATAAATGTGTTCTCATAAATTTGTAGAATAATTTATCGGATAATTAAATTCAAGTGTTACAGATTTTTTTAATTTAAAATCAGCCAGTTCGTATTTAGTTCAACATGCAAAACCAAGTATTTATCTATTCACTTGTGTGATGTTATATCTACAATTTTATTCTTCTGCGCTTTAATATGTCCTCGATTATGACAAATTCAGCTTTCAAGTGTCGAATATAATATTCACCGTGAATTGCACGCGATTCTAATTTCACACAGTAGACACTTGAAAAAAAATCATTTGTACGAAAAGTACAAATAATGAATTTTTCCACTGCTGCGTGCGTCATTTCGCGTCACCTGTGTATGCACGACGTGTAATCACTTCTACATTAAATGTACTAATAAATAATGTTACGTTTCAAAAGAAAAACATTAACATCTCGCTTATTAAGTTGATAATTTTCGATGCTACGAATCATTACTTTCTGAATATTTGTGGTTACTCATGTAGGTACTTGCCTCAGGTGGCACTGAAGTAACAAGTTTTCTAGGTACAATAGTAACTATTGTGATGTTTCATTTTATCTGTGCCGGAAAAGAGGGAATTCTCGAACATAAATATTATGTCTACTACAAAATAAAAAATTAAAAAATGGACCATGCCGATAACTGGGCGCTTAGTTTTTTGATACACTCTCTTTCATGTAATTATTTTATGGCAACAAGGAACAAATCAATAATTCGGTGGAAACATTAAAATATATTTTCTTTATGTAATTTATTGTAATTTCAAGTTGCAGGTGGCCTCCCGCCTTTGTTGTACTGATACTTTTCCAACACGAAGACATTTAAGGAAATTAAATTATATTTCTATAGCAAGAAGTGCCAGATTAGTCGCTTATGTTCTGACTCATCAATGAGATTCGAGTGCGCGCCTTCACCATTCGGTTAGACTGCGTTTTTTTGTTTCCTTCCTCCTACAGCATGTTGAGGTCTTCTTAAGACCCAGGCCTATTCTTTCCTCATCTTAAATAGAACCTCTGTAACAGACACAGAATCCCTCAAGATGAAATTGATCAATCAATCAGTGAACCAGCAACTTACTTAAGGATCGACAATCTGTTATTTTTATTTTATTTTATTGTATAATATTAATTACATACAATGGGAACTTGTACCCGCTAAGCCACTGCAAGTAGCTCGTCAGCGGGAGTTTAGTTCAACAATATTATATAATATAACCATAAATAACAATCATCATAAAAATGTAGCGAAAAATTAGAACAATATAGGTGCATGCATGTTGTGATCAATGTACATAAGCTGGAAAAAATATTTAAAATAAAAATGAAAACATCATGACAGTTTTGTTAGATACTAGAGTCTAATTTAATAATATCTATTTAAATAATATTATAAAAATATCAGCATTATAAAAATATGAGCAAGTATTAAACAAATTGAGAAATATATATTTAAAAAAAAAACAACAGTTTTGTTACAGTGAGGATAGACTTAATATAATAGTAACACTTAAATATTTTTTAATACACCCGCAGCTATCAAGTAAATATACAATTAAGCAGACCATGATGTTTGTTCAATAGGCAATGTAAGAAAGAGCAAAATAGCATAAATACAGCAGATATCGAGGAGCTATACAACTAAAGAGATCGTCATATTTGTTACCATCAATACTGGGTACGGTTACTTTCCAAAAGCCAAAATTGGAATCTCTATCACCACACTAAACTCTTGATAAAAAGTATCCATGGATTCAAATGTCACATATTATGTTTCTCCCCTTCGACATTTACTTTGAAATAAACAATTCTGTGGAAAATTCTGGAATTTTTTTTCGCTTCTTGTTGTCACCCCAATAAATGTACCCCCTCTAGTCCGCCACTGAGCAGCTACGTCATGAAGAATGTTTATTTTGAATGCGATAACTCATGGTGCTACCGTGGCTATCGTAATAATAGTGATTACCCCAAACAAGACCTCGAAATTGCAATCTTTGTTTACAAATGATTTCCACCTATACATAATTATATTTCTCTCACGCTCAAATTTATTGAATTTTAATTTCTGTAATACGCCGGTGAAGACGTGATATCTATTCCTTCAAATATTGTTTATAATAGTATTGAATAAGGAATTCCAGTTCATGTTTTCATTTTTTTATCAATAATGACGTTCAAACTTAAATCCGTATAATAAATGAAATAATAAATAAATATTTTGTTATTTTTCCAAAGTTAGTTTTCATAGTTAAAATAATTTTCAAAGTTTCAAATACCGCCAAAATGCTACAAATCTATGGCCGGTCGGTATTGATCAGTTTTGAGATTAGAATGTCAAATGTCAAAACAAGGATGAGCTTTAGCGTACATAATTGTATATTCTATTCATGGTAAACCA